>JAOUQZ010000025.1:6457879-6471647 GCA_028564935.1 Neosilurus hyrtlii
TAAAATAGTTATGGCCCATACACACGCACACACACACACACACACACACATTTGTTTTATGGTATTTGTTTTATGAGGTCCCAATACCCCTATTTGTTATAAAATAAAATTTCTCTTTAAGTCCCACACTCCTAGGCTTAACTTTAAAATAATTATAAGTAGTAAATAACAGGTATTTAAGCAAAATTCCAGCTATGTCACTGCTGCATAGCTTTCATTTCTATAGCGCGCACATGATATATGCTTGACATATCAAAGCTGCTAAGTATGTCAGTGGACTTTCAAGTGCAGACTTAAAAAAATGCCACAACCTGGCATACAAGGAGATTGTGTTACACATACAAGAGTATTAGCCACGTAATCTGGAATTTCTGTGATGTTTTTTTCTTACTGCCACTTATGGTATACATGTGCAAGCCTGAAATGTCAGTGTGTGATAGGGGTATAACACTTCTAATTCTTGTGGGTCCTATTCTTTTTTATCTCTCAGCATTAAATACAGCTGCTGGTGGGTCTTTGATTTTATGCAGTATGGAACTTTGTGTAGGTAGTTGATGGTTTATGTGGGATAAGATGTGATGAGATGTGATTTATGGCTGAATTATTCATTTTTTCAAGTGTAAATTTAAAAAATCCTAACCTGATAAATTTAATATGTTGCACCCATGCAGCGCTTTATTTACAATGAACAACACTTTCTTTCATAATGCAGTCAGTCAGTCAGTCACTGCATGGAGAGAATAGTCAGTTTTCAATCCATCAGTGTCAACCAGCACATTGCTCATGGAAGCTATCCCTTAAACTTCATAAGGGATAGTTTGGGAAAAATTGTACACATGATATGGAGGTAAAACAGTGATATCACATGTGTCAGGGTAAAACAAATACATGTAAACATACTTGGGGTCAAATACCTAAACTATATTTCCAAGCACACTTAAGAGCATCCTTGTCAGCAAAAATATCAGTCACACTACACATTTTTTTTCATGGTATCTGTAACTGTGTGATTATGATGGATATCATCTAAGTGACCTTTTCAAATATAATACATAATAAATTACTTTTTCTTTGATCTAGGAAAGATATAATAGTGTGAGTGGCGTGTACAATGTAGGTGTCATATTGGCTTAGATTAAATTGAGATTCTCCTCACTGACCTGCTCAAATATTACAACATTAAACAAGACTGGTTTTAAGATAGTGGTCTGAATGATTTTTGTCCTCAGTATTTTCCTGCATGCATTTTCTATTATCAGTTTGTTTTACTGTCAGGTATTGTTTAGCCTGAATATTTTATCTTACTGAATAATTTGGTGGGAGCAGTGTAGCACAGCAATTAAATCTTTCGCCTCACAGTGAACCTTTCAGAGGTGTGAATATTAGTGTGAATTGTTGTTTGTATCTGTGTAAGCCATGCAATAAACTGGCAACCTGTTCAGGGTGCACCCTGCCTTTTGCTAGAAGTCAGTTGGGATTGCCTTCAGCTTCCCCCATTAACCTTAAGGATAAAGAGTACTGATAAATGAATAGTACAGATAAACAAATATTGTGCGTGTCATTATTTTGTCTGTTGCCCTGTAATGGCCTGGTGAACTGTCCAGGGTGTACTCTACCCTCATCCAGAGTCGGCTGAGATGGGCGCCAGCCTCCCCCGTGATACTAATTAAGTGGTTTAGAAAATGAATGGATTGATGTATTTTGTCTGTTGAAAATGTTTGAATTCATTGTTTTGCCTAATAATTTTGTCATTATTTTGCCTAGTAGGCCTCTTTTTTGTTATTATTTACAGTTATATAAAAACATTTGGACACCCTTGGTAAAATTACACATTTTATTTGTTTAATTAGGAGTATGTTGCCCATAGCATTCTTAGTGCAATGCTATTCATTAGTCATATCTTAAGCTGTACCTTACGCCCTTGCCAAGCCTGGGAATCCAATCCTGGATCTTCTTGCTGTAAGGCAGATGTGCTTACCAATATGCCACCTTGTTGTTCGTGATGTTTCTGGATTCATCAGGTGTTTTGGGTCTTTTTACATCATACATCTCCTCCAGGCGACCCAGCTGGGGTTGATCAGACCCCAGCTTGTGTCCAGATGGCTTAGCTAGCAACAGCCATCTTGAGGCCCTCTCTGCCACTTCAGTAATGCTGCGGATAGCTCTCCTTTTCCTCTCTCCCTCAATGGCTAAAACACTGAAGGCCCTGGCCAAAGAATGGGCTGCGAAGCCTCTACATCTGACCTCCACTGGGAGGCACCTTGCTCCCCATCTAGCCTGCTGGCAGTTGCAGTTGGCTCCACATACTTGGAGAGGTTCATCTTCCTACAGGTGGTCCTCCCACAGAACTGTCAGCTCCAGAAGCACAGCTTGTTTGATCTGATCTTGTTTGAAGATGTCTGGTCACAGTGTGGTACCTGTGATGTGGCTGGGAACCTTCAGCTGTCCCTCAAGATCCACCATCAGCTGCCAGTCTTTTGCAGAGGTTAGGTACCTGCTGGTGTTCTTTTGGCAGCTCTGACAAAGGTAGTGGATTTCTTGGAGGGTTGGAACTGCTTTGCCCAAGCCAGCAGTTCCCTGATGGCCTTAAAGACTTGGTCATGCCTCCATCTGTACCGACCATCTCAAAGATCCCTCGTGCAGCCGCTGAGGATGTGTTTAAGGGTTCCTTTGTTGGCATGCTGGTGTTTCTGCTATGCCCCATGTATGCAAGTTTGATGGGCTTGGAAGCATGTCATACACTTCCTGTATGAGAAACTTGCAGTGGGGTTCAGCTTTTTAGAGCTCAGTCCAGGTTACTTTCTCCTTGTACTTGTGGTACAGGTTACCACATTATCCTATCTAGTCCGGGCTCCCTGTTGTTTCTGCTGCATTGCAGGATCTTATCTCCTCCACTGCTGCTCTCACCTCCTCTTGAAAAAGGTGCTATCTTTCCATTCCTTTGATGTTTAATTGTGGAGATGGAAAGGATCCTAGCCCAGCTTGGCCTCATGTGACCACTTCCACCAGGCTCCTATGACACAGCCTTGCCTCTGTGTAATGGACAGCATCCATTTCCTGCCCATGCTCACTTGGATTCCAGTGTTGGCAACCCTCAGATCACTTGAGTCCCTGTACTGCACCACTTCTGTAGCTCTTGTTACCTTGAACTCCTCCTCCAAGGATTTGAGGGACAGTTGGAGCTTGCTGTTGCACCCATAGAGTGTGAAGCTGCTCAGGCTCTTGGGTAACCCAAGCCATTTCTGAAGGTGGTTACTGACCTTCCTCTCTAAGGTCTTGACTGTTGAGATCATGACAGCATAAGCAAGGAGGGGCTACGGAATCCTGGGAAGAATGCAGCGTTGGTAGACCCAGGCTTCGTACTTTAGGCCGAACTTGTCCACAGATTTCAACCAGCCATCCAACTCTAAGCAAGTTGACTTGATGGATATTGTGTCGCTCAGAGAGCTGTCAAAAACCTTGCCCCTCTGTGATGGTTGGGATGACTGAGCCTGCGATGTTGAACCGGAACTTATCCTCCACCCTTCCTTTCCTCAACACCATGGATCGTGATTTGGCAGGTATTAAGCAAATCTGGACCCACTCCACTTTTCAAGTCCCTTCAGAATCCACCAGCATCCTGGAACTGATTCTGTCATGACCCTAATGGGTGGTTGCCTTTATTCAGTGATCGTTCAGGGCCCTCATCACTCTGGCTCAGCAGAATTAGGGAGCATGTTCATGGCAAGGGAGAACAGTCATAGAGATGGTGCCCCCTGTGATGATGCCGATCTCCACCTTGTGCCAGCTTGATGTTGTTGCTCCTAAAGAGACTCTCAAACTGAAATTGTCGTATTAATCGGCAATGAGAACCTGCTGGGGACATGATGTTCTGTTAGAGTGAGTTGGACTAGCTTGTGTGGAATAGAACTAAATGCATTTGCCAGGTCAAGCCATAACACTGTCAGGTTGTCTTTGTTCTCTCTGGCCTCCAGGAATAGTTGTGTCCCCACACTGGTGTGCTTAACACAGCCAGGCATTCATGAACTGCCATGCTTCTGGACTGATGTTCTCATGTAGGTGTTATTCATCAGGTATGTGCGCAGCTGCTTGGATATGGCGCAGAAGAATACATGAAGATAAATTATTCTTTTTATATTTTCTTGTTGGGAGCACAGAGGCACAGTGGTTAGCACTTTCACGTCATAGCGAGAATTTTCCTGGTTCAAACCTTGGACAAGGACTTTTCTTTGTGGAGTTTGAATGTTCTTCCTATGCTTGAGTGGGTTTCCTCTAAGTTCTCTGGTTTCTTTCCTCAGTCCAAATACATGCACATAAGGGTAACAGGCTACTCTAATTTGCCCATAGGTGTAATTTTTGATATTTGTGTCTGTTTTTACCCTGCAGTGAACTGGTAAGAAGTTCACAGTGTATCCTACCTCTTGCCCAAAGTCAGCTGGGGTTGGCTCCAGCAGCTTCTTCTCTGACTCTGACAGATAAGATGTGTAATGCTTGGCCTCATAAATGTATATGTGTGTATTGTTCAGTCTTATTATATCTGTTTTTTTTATTGTTCTGTCTTATTATTTTATCTTTAAGTACTGATTGGACACACTATTTTGCCTTTGATAAAACAGGTTTGGCCTTTCAGAGTTTCTGTGTAATTTCATTGCCTTTTTTTCTTTAAGTATTATTTAACCTTAATATTTTGTGTATATGTAATGTTCATTCACATTATTTTGATTGTTTTTAGTTTGGTCTAATTCTTTTGTTGTAGAAATGTAGTTTTATCTTCTTATTCTTATTTTAAGTACTGGTCTCATCATTTTACCTTCCTTTTATGCTGGGCATTATTCATGTGTCTGTTTGGCTTTAATATTTTGTTTCTTTATCCACTGTCACTTTTTAACGATTTGCAGAACTTATGCTGACGTATAACAAATTTCTATAAAATGCTATCATACACAAAACTAGCAATGTTATTTCAGTTTTGAATGTATATGGAACTTATAAGTAACTTATCCAGAACTATAGCTTATAGCTAACTTATCAAACTTATCTCCAGTGTATATTGACGTATTTAGATGTATCTGACATGATCCGGATAGCCACAGAACTTTTACTGAACATCTAAATTACAGCTAGCATATTGGTATTGTTTAGGGAGATTGGTATATAAAATGGGGTTCAAACAAGGGCCCGGTATGTACTTCTCAAGACTCCATGGGGAACAGATGTTCATGTCATCCGAGAGATGGAGGATCTGGCAAGGCTGAGATGACAATACCTACTAACTGTCCTCCATCTTCAGCTTACCCATAACTTATTCAATGTACGCCAGCGTATTCAGCAAATTTCAGTGTCAGCATACCCTGGCTTAATTATCAATGTGTAACAGGGGCCAATATCTTGTATGACTCAAGCTTTTTTTCTATAAGTATTCATTATTTTGTTTGTTTTTTTAATGTGCAATCAATATTTTGTTTGTTGAATTTGCCATTGGTATTTTGTCTATATATGTTCTATGGGCATGCACAATTTTGTTTCTTTTTATTATGCCCTTGTCAACAAAGTTTGCATATAGTGCTGCCCTGTTCCGTCCTCCTGTTGTAAAATTTGTCTGAAGCATATCTCCCGACATACAACACCTATAAATACCTAATTTGGTGTGTAACATAAATCTTGGAAAACTGGAGTGCCAGATAGTTGTGTCATGTCCCTGTGACCTTGAACTTTGACCACTGACATTGTCTGGAGCATATATTTTGATTTACAACACCTATGACCAACAAATTTTAAATCATGAAGAAAGAACAGTCATGATGTGCATTCAGATGACAAAAAAAGGAGTTGTGTCTGATCCCTAAAAATTTAAAGGATAGTTGGATTTTATTCCAGTTTACTACAATGGGAATACATAACCATTCTGTTAGTAATTTAATTATAATAGCCATTATCATACATTAGCGTATGGCGTTGGCATCTGTCTACCATGGACACATTCTAGTTTTAATATATTTATTTTTTATTTCTGAGAACATTAACACTTAAGTGTTTAAAAATATGAGGCTGCAGTTTTACAAATTAGTTTTCATAACAAAGTCATATAGTGAATTCAAATTCAAACCTTGACATGTCTTGCTCCCCCCCCCCTGCATTTCCTTGTCCTTATCATTTCCTGAAAGCATCTCTTGTACAGTCAGGCCTACATAATATAGTATGAGAGATTTCAGACAAATACCTGGGTAACAAATAAATGTGCTGCAAAATACAAAAAAAAAAAAGCATTAATTCAGTGTCGGTAAGACACATGTCCTTATGACAAAAGAGGGGGGACATTTGTCATTGTGTAACACAGATGGCCCTGCTGGAGTAGTTGACAAATTAGCCTCAGCTTGCCTGTAGTGTATGGCATTGTTAATCTGCAAGTGTTTGGCATGCGATACACACAGCGTTTCCCCCTGCTTTCCTTTTAATGACCTTCAAAACGTCGTCAATTATTCATTGCAAACATCCTGGCAAGTGTTCTGGTGCTAATAACTAATTAAGCTGTAAATGTCTGGGCTTTTGTGTTTCACTACAATTAATGTGTAAATATTTAATGTTACATTGATCTCTGCTCACCGTAGGATTTTTTCTAATTGTAGTGTTGATCTTTTAAGTTATATTTTATCATGAATATAGATATTATCTGTATCACAGGACAACCAAATATGGCAGTTTTTTGAATACATCTCAGCATCTTTACATTTTCTTAAAGGCACTAAAATATGCTATAAAAGACAAAAATATGGCATTAAAAACATAAATTAACTCGATTTAAGGTGTTTATACACCAGTGTTTTTGCATTTGCATTTTGTCATGCAATAAATGTGATGATAATATTTTTAAAACTGATATTTTTCTTTTGACTGGACTTCCCAATCTTGTACTCAAATTAATTGTTGATCATTGACAGCATCAACATGAATATGAAAAAGAATACAGAAATGTTAATATATTTGAAATTAGTGATCATACTTCCTTGATTTAAAGACATTTGTAATCCTGAAATGGAGAACTGTCCATTAAAGTCATCTCTAATGAAAAAATATGTTAAATGTTAATGATTATACCTATAGAAGAGAAATTGTATGATTTACTGCATCATTTGATTACTGAATGATTAATGTGACTATTGTTTGAGTAGTTTATTCACTGAAGTGAGTGTAAGATTATTTTATTGTCTCCATTCCACCCTGTAAAAGGATTGCTCGATGACAACATAATGTTCTTTGCTCTGGGAGCTCGAACAGGTGGCGTTGAGCTAAGACCTTCAAGGACACTCAAAGGCAGGTGGTAACTACAAGGATAAGAAACAGTGAAGCAATTGTTTTTTTTGTTGTTTTTTTTTTAATTGAAATATGGTCAACTTGAAGGTATAAAAGGAGGGGTATTGATGGGCTGAGAAATTAGTCATATGTATGAGTAGGAACTTTGGGGGTCCAATCAAAGCTAGCGGATGGTAGCCGGGGTCTGAGGTCCCTTCTCTGAAAAATTTCTGGTGTGAAAGATTGTATGCTTTTCTTTTCCTAAAGGCAAATAAACACCTAAAAAATGAATTAGGATCTCTTGCGTCGTCAACTCTTTTTTGCCACAACACAGCTAACAAAGCAGCTTTCGAAGCAGCAGCAGCACCAACTGTTAGCACCTAACCATAAACACTATTACCACTGTTACACAAACTGAAAGTGATGTGGTTATCGCTAAAACACATACATACCTTTTCCCAGCAAAACACACACTCATGAGAGGAGGGAGGAAGGGAGAGAGACACGAACAGCTACCCGCTTTCACCTGCAACCACACTAGTGTTAGCCATTAGTTAGCAACAGCCATGCTTCAGGTAGAGGGTACACTTACCTCTCCCTAACACAGCAGCACATACAGGGCATGGAGCAGTAAACAACCATTTCACCCTGGGGAGGACCTCTGACCTGAAAGAAAGACCAATGAGAGGACTGCTATTTACATATCAGCCCACCTAATTGATTAGCCACCAGCAGCACATGTTATAAGTGGTAGCATATTGAATGGAGAAAACACCTCTATGCTGCTACATAAACAACAAGCAGAAATTACAAGCTGTAGTTTTTTTTCTACTAAGTGTGATTGTGGCATTGTGTCTATGATTGCCTCTAAATAGTGATATTAAAAAAGCTATGGTTTCCAGTAAAACATAACTGATGTTTATTTGTGTTATACTTTGTAAAACAATGAAAAGGGTTGAAAAAAAGGTTCATGAAAAAAAATCTGACATACTGTATGAAAAATCAGAAGAAAAAAAAAGACAAATAGTATCAATTCTATATACTATTGTAATAATTACTAATAAGAATGAATCCAAGATAAGAAAAATATTGGTGAATGCCAGAAAAGTGTGTGTGCGAGATTTAAGTAGGAATTTCTTTGCAAGAATGGTTGGTAATTGAGGCCCACTCTCTGCATGCTAGAGCTTGATCACAGAGTTTGTAGATATCCTTCAGTCTGCTAAGGCAAAACACCTTCTCATCAATTCTGTAGAGTATTTTGATACCTTCAGTAATCTGCCTTTGACAAGATTGACAGAGGTAAAAGAGTTTCACCAAGATAAAGATTGAGATCAAGGTAGGCACAATTCAAAAATAAAGATTGAGATCAAGGTAGACACCACTCTGGGAATTCTACCTGGGGAATAGTGATCTGACCACAAACACACTACACCAATTTCCTAAAACACAGCATCAAACACAAGGCCAGAGACGTCAAACCCATTTAATAATGTGTTTATTTAATAAGGGACAAAGGAATAGCAACAACAAGACTTAGAGAAAGAATAGTTAAAATATTTATTATATCAGATTACAATAAGTAACAAATCAGTCACACACACGCCATCAGAATCATTTAGATAGGACAAATAAATCAAATATAATAGTATTGGAGGCAAGGGCTTACCACAGGGGAAGGCAGACTATCAGCTATACACACAAAAAAACATTACCAAATGACCACAGTAAAGGCAGTTCAACATCTCAAAACCCTTTGACAGGTATATTAATGCCTCACAATCTCTTGTATTTTCCTAGCTGTAAAGAACATATCCATAATACCTCTAGATTGTTTAAAACCACACTGTGACTATGGTAGTATCCCTTAAAAGATTGGAACAAGGCATTTGGCAAGTCTCCTAGTCACTATTTCTTCTTGTTTGACATGGTCATTTAGCCAGGCAATCTTCAGCTTGTGTCCACAGAGCTTGTGGGTGATCCTTCATCTACAAAAAAATTCTGATTTTTATTACTGAATGGATCAAGTGATGGCTCAACCAGCACATGTTGGCACTAGTCATAAATCTTGTAATCCTGCTGTGATCGTTGGCCCTAACAATCACATAGTTAACCATATGCCAGTGCTTCGAGCAGGAGTGTTGCCTAGATATTTTAAATTTGTTTATCTGCCAGAACAATGTTTTGGTGATGGTAATGCCATGTTTCCTACTTTTGGTGAGAAGCATCAAACCACTGGAATTCATATTCTTGCCACCTTTATCAAGTGTTCCAGCCAACCATGGCATTAAAATCACCAAGCAATATCATTAGAGATTTTTGAGATTAAGCAGTCTAGTTCAGAGAATTTATTTCACATGATTGATGGCATCCAGAGTTGCACAACGACAACAAGGGCATATGCACTAAGTCTGATCATCGACTGCTTTTTATTGGGCTTCACTTTGAGTGTCATAAGGCACTCATTCAAACCCACTGGGGAATCTGACAAGCTATGCAGAAGGTCATTTGTGATGGCAAAGCCCACTCTATGTATTCTCCCCTCCTGGGAGGAAGTGCACTTCAAAATAGCCATCCCTCCCCTCTCAGCTGTCCCTCTTCAGCTCTTCTCTCTTTTAGCAAGAATGGCAATATCGATATTGAAGTGTGCCATGGTGGCACTATGGCTTTCTGGTATTTCAGTGTTACCAAAATTTTATATAAAAAAAAATAGTAGTGTGGCATGCATTTGTATTCAGAACCCTTTACTCTGTTCGCCATAAGTAAAATCCAGTGCAACCAACTGCTTTCAGAAGACACCCAATAAATAGAGTCCACCTTTGTCTAATCTAATCTCAGTATTAATACAGCTGTACTCTGAAGGCCTCAGAGGTTTGTTAGACAATATTATCGAACAAACAGCATCATGAAGCCCAAAGAACAAACCAGACAGGTCAGGGACCTCCGTCCGTAGCCAGTGACGGAGGGGATTCTGTTGTCCCACCTGACTCTGTGGATGGGAAAACCAGGGGTAAGTGATATGGTTTAAACAGAGAGACATTGAAAACTGGGTGAATTTTATAGGTGGGAGGGAGTTCTAATCGGAAAGTGACTGGGTTGATTTGTGCGGTAATTTTGAAGGGACCAATAAAACAGGGATGTTTCTGGTGGAGAGCCACACTTTCTCCCCAACCTGGTAACGAGGTGGCTCTGAACATCAGCCTTGGTAGCCCCTCAACAGACGCATTGAAGGTGTTGGTGAGCCTCGCTCCAGACCTGTTCGCTGTCTCAGAACCATTGATTCACTGCTGGGATGTTGGTGGCTTCGCTATTCAAGGGGAAGAGAGGAGGTTGGTGACCGAGTACACACTGGAAGGGGGTCAGCCCAGTGGATGGCTGATGAAGGGAGTTCTGTGTGTACTCGGCCCATGGAAGGAACTGGTTCCAGGATGTGGGATGGCGGTTGCAGAAGGTCCACAGGAAGCATCCTCTCACTTTCTCTCCATTTGCTTGTTGGTCTGAGGGTGGTACCCCGATGTCACACCCAGGAGTCTGAAGAACACCCTCCAAAAGTGAGAGATGAAAGGCGGGCCCCTGTCCGATTCAACATCCTCTGGTAGCCCAAAGTTGCGAAAAACATGTTCGAATAAGGCTTGTGCAATCTCTGATGCTGTAGGGAGGGACAGGAGGGGAATAGGTTTGCATGCCTTGGAAAACCGGTCCACGATGACTAGGATGCATCTGTTACCCTCTGAGGGTGGGAGGTCTGTCATGAAGTCCACCCCAGGTGTGACCATGGGCGACGGGGTATGGGCAGGGGGAGGAGTTTCCCCACTGGGAGGTGTCTTGTAGATGGCACAAGCCTCGCATCTGGCCACAAATCTTCTGGCCGTGGTGGGCATTCCTGGCCACTGATAATGTTCCTAGAGGAGAGAGAGAGTTGGTGTGACCCCTGGGTGACCAGTACCTGGGGTGGAGTGTACTGCCTCCAGCAGGGGTAGTTGGAGGTCCCTGGGTATATACTGATGACCTGGCAATGTTTCAGTTGCCACGGGATCTGATTCTAAGGCAGCTTGGATTTGGTCCTTCAGAGCCCTATTGTGTTGATGAAAACCTTGGGAGGGAGTGTTGAGGTGGGCTGGTCAGAGGCTTCATCGATGTCATGGATGTGTGAGAGTGTGTCAGCCTTGGTGTTCCGAGATCCCGGGCAGAATTTTACTTGATGGTAAAATTAAACCAGGTAAAGAATAACGCCCAGCGAGCTTGGCGGGGGTTCAACCTTTTTGCTTCCCGCATGTAGCACAGGTTCTTATGATCAGTGATAACTTGAAATGGATATTATGCACCCTTTAACCAATGTCACCATTCCTCAAGGGCCAGCTTTATAGCCAGGAGCTCGCGGTTCCCCACATCATAGTTTTTCTCCACCAGACTTAATTTTGTTGAAAAGATTGCAAAGGGCAGAGGTTGGTTTTCATTGTGTGGACACTGCGATAACAAGGCCCCCACCCCACTGGTTGAGGCATCTGCTTCCACGATGCAAGGTTTGTCTGGATTCAAATGTTGCACTACAAGAGAGAAAAGCCTCTTTGAGGCACAGAAAGGCATGTTTGGCCGTGTCTTTCCAGCTCAGGGTCTTGGGGTTTCCATAGAGGAGACTGGTTACAGGAGCAGTTAATACACTAAAGTTCTTTATGAATTGGTGGTAAAAGTTTGCAAATCCCAGGTATCGTTGTAGTGCTTTCACTGTCTCTGGTTCAGGCCAGCTCTTGACAGCCATGACTTTCTCCCCCACCATATGCACTTCTTGGGGAGTTATAATGTACCCCAGAAATGATGTTGGTGGAAGGAACACTTCTCTGCCTTGAGAAGCAGTTGATGGAGTCAGAGGCGTTGGAGAACTTGAGTTACATGATACACATAGGTGGAGTCTGTAGAATAAATGAGAATATCATCAATGTACACTATAACAAATCTGTCCAACATGTCCCAGAATATCTCATTCATGAACCCCTGTAACACTGAAAGAGCGTTGGCAAGCCCATATGGCATAACCTGGTACTCGTAGTGGCCAGTGGGTGTGATAAATGCCGTTTTCCATTCATCTTCCCTGCGCATACGCACCAGATTGTAGGTGCTATGAAGATCCAGTTTGGTGAAGATAGTTGCTCCACAGAGCTGTTCCAAGGCTGCGGAGACTAGAGGAAGTGGGTACCGGAGTTTGACCGTGACCTTGTTGAGTGTCTGGTAGTCAATGCATGGCCGAAGACCTCCATCCTTCGCGGCCACAAAGAAGAAACTGGAGGCCACTGGCGAAGTTGATGGCCGGATAAAGCCCTGTTGTAGTGCTTCTGCAATATACTCCTCCATAGCTTGTCACTCTGATAGGGATAGGGGGTATACACGTCCTTTGGGGCATAAAGTGCCGGTTACCAGTTCGATGGCACAATCCCAAGGCCTGTGGGGTGGCAATCCCATGGCAAGTCCCAGACTGAAGATCTCACTGTAGTTTGAGTACTCAGCTGGAATGGATACCATTGTCTGGGTTGGAAGAGTCTGTATGGTGGTGGTACCTAGGTTGATTTGGCTCATGGTGGGCCTTTGAGGGAGCTGTGGAAAGCAGTGAGGGAAGCACCCATTTCTCCAGCTCAGGATCTCGCCAGTGGCCCAGGAGATTGAGGGTGAGTGGAGAACAAGCCAAGGTTGGCCAAGAATTACATCAGCGTTAGAATGATCCAGCACCAGGAATGATCGTTCCTCATGGTGCAAACAGCCAATTTTCAGATGGACTGGGTCAGTCTGGAGTTGATGTGCTTGTGATGTAAGGGGTTCCCCGATTATGGATTGGACGGAGAAAGGCGTCTGGCACCCCCAGTGCAGCTAACTTGATTATCAAATGCCGGCCATGTCTCTCACTGTCTATGGTTAGAGGCATGTAAAAGAACCATTGCTGATTTTCGCCAAGAGTAGGCTACATAGCCATCAGCATGTTTCTGCCCTGCGATGGCCTGGCAAGCTGTCCAGGATGTACTCTGCCCTTGCCCAGAGTCGGCTGAGATAAGCGCCAGCCTCCCCGCGACCCTAATTGCCTGCTGAGCCGGAGTCAAGGAGCGCCGTGACTGTGAGGGAACAGTGTAGTAGTCAGGGTTACTGGAGTGGATAATGGCTGGGAATGTAGGAGCTTGGTGTGGGTTTGATTCACCATGTGGCATAGAGGGCAAATGGGGCAGGTCGCAAGAGGGTGTCCGGACTGACAACAGTAAATGCAGACCCTCTGTGCTCCTAAGTCTTTCGGCAGGGCTGAGTCAGACCACATCAACTTCCATGGGTTCTATGGTAGATGGTGACGGTGTAAAGAGACCTGGGGCCTCATGTACAAAGGGTGCGTACGCACAAAATCGTTGCACTTTCACACGGCAAAGTTTAGATGTATCAAGAGTGAAATGTCCGTGGAAATGTGCGGTGCTTCACGCAAACTTCATGGCTGGCGTACGCATGTTTC
>JAOUQZ010000025.1:6494417-6510955 GCA_028564935.1 Neosilurus hyrtlii
GAAGGCTATCCGAGTAATATTATCTACATGAGCTTCAAATGAAAGACTAGGGTCAATAATCACTCCAAGGTTCCTAATTGCTACACACGTTGAAACTGAAATACCATCCAAGCTTACTACATAACCAGAAACCTTATTTCTAGCTGCCTGCGAGCCGAGTACTAGTACTTCTGTCTTATCAGAGTTTACAGACATCTCATTGGCAAATTTATTCAGATGTAATAAAATTAATACAATTAATCGAATATATATATATATATAAAAAAACAACAATATACCATACTATACATTCAGATACTCAGATCCTGTCAGTTATTTCTTGATCCTCCAAAAAAATCCTATATTGTTAATATTGTCACTGGTACATATCTCTGTAAGTATCACTCTGCACATTGGTGTTAAATTCAACTTCTTAGTTTGAAACTGGTGCTGCTGTACTGTTAGCAATGTCATCAGTGGCCATGCCAAATAATATGTTTGTGGAATATAACTTTTTGCTGTAATTATAAAAGCTCACAAAATAAAGATTGAATGAAAAATGATATGCCAATTTTCGAAGCAATTTTATCAGAAAAACAAAATATATGATTATCTTGTCTTGTACTGTCTTGCATTTGGGTCTGTCAGTTTCCTTGTACCAGTTCTTACATTACGATCAGGCCAGACATGAACCCAGCAGACAGAGATCCGTTCAATCAGACTCTTCAGTCCCAGGAGCAGCTAATTAAGTCCCACGACACCCAGCTGGCCACCGTTGCCACCGGAGTGCAGGAACTCGCCGACCGCCAGGACTGTTTTCAGTGGGACGTGTGGGCTCAGGTGAACCAGTTGAGCTCCCAACTGCGCCAGATCACCGTCAGCCTGGAACGACTGGTTTCAGCCCCGCCTATTACACCGGAATCCCCACCGCCAGCCTCCGCCCTGCCTCCAGCAGCACCTCCGTCTCTTCCCGTGCGGCTCGCCCCACCAGATAAGTATTCGGGGGAATCTGGGAAGTGCCACTTCTTCTTAGTTCAGTGCAAGCTGCACTTCCAGAACGACCCAGCCGCCTTCGACTCGGAAAAGGCTCAGGTGGAGTTTATATTTTCCCATCTCTCGGGAAGAGTGGCGGCATAGGCCACAGCAGAATGGGCTCAAAGCACAGCGGTATGCCAGAACTACCAGCTATTCAAGAATGCACTCACCTGCATGTTCGATCACTCCTCCCCGGCGCGTGAGGCATCCAGAGCCCTGTTCGGGCTGCACCAAGGCTCCCGGAAGGTTGTCGATTATGCCATCGAGTTCCACACGCTGGCCGCTGACAGCGAATGGAATTCCCCGGCCATCATGGACGCCTTCGTCAGCGGGCTTAACGACGAGATCAAGGACCACCTAGCCCCACTCGAAACTCCTGCTAGATTCAAAGACTTGGTGGACCTCGCAGTAAGAGTTGACAATCGGCTTCGGGAGAGAAAAGCAGAACACCGCTGAGCCGCCAGAGGGACTTAAGCTCGCTGGGAGCTTCTTCGTGGGTCGCTGCTGTCCTCATCGCCAGACGCGGAGCGAGTGCCCCTGTCCGTTCCAGAAGAGCCGATGCAGTTGGGCCAAGCCAGGTTAGACCTGGAAGAATGCCAGCGCCGCCAGAGAGAGGGAGCTTGTTACAACTGCTGGCAAGCCGGACACCGAGCCGATTCCTGTCCAGCCAAGAAGTCCGGCACGCTGGCCAAAAAGGATACCCAGGTAAGCAGAGACAAACCCATATATGTTACCCCTCGCTCTTTAACTGTGTATCTCTGCTGATCCAGGGCAAGGCTATCTCTCTACAGGCCCTTATCGATTCAGGGGCAGATGAGAATTTAATGGACCGTTCATTGGTCAACAGGGGATCAAAGAGGTACCACTCTCCCAGCCTCTCCACCAAGCCCTAAATAACCAGCTTCTAAGCCGGGTTACCCACAGGACGGAGGCCATGCTCATGACCATTGGTGGAGCTCATTCCGAATGCATCTCTTTCCACCTCCTAAGGTGTACGCATCAAAGAGCCCACAACCCCCACATCATCTGGGAGACAGGGGTGAGAGCTGGGACCCCACCTGCAGATTTTCCTGTCTTGCATTGTCCCCTTTGGCTCACAGATTCCTG
Source organism: Neosilurus hyrtlii (assembly GCA_028564935.1). Taxonomy (NCBI): domain Eukaryota; kingdom Metazoa; phylum Chordata; class Actinopteri; order Siluriformes; family Plotosidae; genus Neosilurus; species Neosilurus hyrtlii. The sequence continues at coordinate 6,496,539 of JAOUQZ010000025.1, forward strand.
GAAGGGGGGACGAACCTAGTGCGGGAACCGGGCCCTAGTGATTTCCCTAATCTATCCTGGGTTCCCCCATGCCACCATGACCTCAGGGAGGTCTTCAGTAAGTCCAGAGCTATGTCTCTCCCACCCCATCGGCCGTGGGATTGTGCGATTGACCTCTTGCCAGGAGCTCCCATTCCCAAGGCCTGACTGTACTCCCTCTCGGGCCCCGAGAGGAAGGCCATGGACCAGTACATTAAGAGCTCACTGCGGGCGGGTATCATTCGCCTGTCCTCTTCGCCAGCAGGAGCGGGCTTCTTTTTCATGTAAAAGAAAATGGCTCACTTTGGCAATGCATAGACTATCGTGCCCTGAATGACATCACGGTGAAAAACCGGTACCCGCTTCCCCTTATCTCCTCCACCTTCGAGCTGCTCCAACAAGCCTAAGTATTCACCAAATTGGACCTGCGGAATGCCGGTCAGGAGACGGGGGGGACGAGTGGAAGACCAGGTTCAACACCCCCACGGGCCACTACGAGTACCTTGTCATGCCCTTCTGGCTGGCCAACGCCCCAGCCATCTTCCAGGGCTTCATCAATGAGGTGCTACATGAATACTTGAATGACTTTTTTTTGTTTACCTAGATGACATACTCGTATTTTCCCCTGATATTGCTACTCACCAGTGCCACATTCGCCAGGTTCTGAGTCGCTTGTGGGAGAACCAGCTGTTCATGAAGGCGGAGAAATGCGAGTTTCACGCTACCTCGGTCTCGTTCCTGGGGTTCATCGTGTCCCCGAATCACATCCAGATGGACCCTGAAAAGGTAAGTGCCATTTCAAACTGGCCACCCCTCACATCACGTAAAAAGGTCCAGCAATTTTTGGGGTTCACCAATTTCTACTGGAGGTTCATTCGGAATTTAAGTTCTGTGGCGGTGCTTTTACATGCACTAACCTCTCCCAAGGTCACTTTCCAGTGGAGTCCAGAGGCTAAGGGAGCCTTCCAGAAGGTAAAGAAGCTATTCACCTCAGCACCGATCCTGAAGATACCCGACCCTAAGCATCAATTCATTGTAGAAGTGGATGCCTTTAATGTTGGTGTTGGGGTGGTTCTGTCACAGCGGTCCTCCAGAGACAACCGAATTCATTCATGTGCCTTCCTGTCCCGCAAGTTGTCCCTGGCAGAGAGCAACTATACTACATAGGGAACCAGGAGCTGCTGCCCATCAAGGTTGCCCTGGAGGAATGGAGCCATTGGCTGGAAGGGGCGGACCAGCACTTCCTAGTGTGGACGGACCACAAAAACCTGGAATACCTCCGGTCGGCCAAGCGACTGAACTCACGGCAAGCCAGATGGGCCCTCTTTTTCAGCCGGTTCCAGTTCACACTCTCCTATCGGCCGGGTTCTCAGAACACTAAGCCAGACACTCTGTCCCGCTTGTGGGAGTCGGAACCGACTGCCAAGGAACCAGAATCCATCCTACCTCCCGATCGTGTGGTAGGAGCGGTGTCCTGGCGTATAGAGAAGATGGGCAGGAGGTACCCATTTCTTAGGGTTGCCTGTGCAATCGGTTGTTTGTACTAGAGGCATTGCGCTCCCAGGTGATACATAGGGCTCACACTTCCTTGCTATCCTGCCACCCGGGGGCGAAGCACACCATATTTGTTGTCAAGCAACAGTTTTGGTGGCCTTCCCTTGCCAAGGACATGGCGGAGTATATCGGTGTGTGCTCGGTCTGTGCCAGGAGCAAGACGTCATGACAGACCCAGATGGGGCTCCTCCAGCCATTACCAGTGCCGCACCGACCGTGGTCGCACATCTCCCTGGACTTCATCACGGGCCTGCCCCCCTTGAAGGGCAACACGGTGGACAGTGGTCGACCGTTTTTCGAAGATGGCCCACTTCATCCCCCTGCCCAAGCTGCCCTCTGCCTAGGAGACCGCCTGCACCTTGATCACTGAGGTATTCTGGATTAATGGCCTCCCCACAGATGTCGTCTCCGACCGAGGTCACATTTTATATCCGGGTTCTGGAGGGAGTTTTGTCGTTGTCTGGGGGCCACCATCAGCTTATTCTCCGGCTACCACCCTGAGTCCAACAGCCAGATGGAGTGGCTGAACCAGGACCTTGAGACCTGTCTAAGATGCCTGGTGTCTCAGAACCAGTTCACTTGGAGCGATCACCCAACTTGGGTGGAGTAAGCCCACAATTCACTCCCCACTGCAGCCTCCAGGCTCTCCTCCTTCCAGGTCATCCACGGCTACCAACCACCCCTCTTCACAGTGCACGAGGAAGAGGTTACAGTCCCCTGGGCCCATGCCTTGGTTAGGCAATGCCGTAAGATTTGGGCCGCGGCCAGGTGGTTGCTCCTCATGGGTCAGACATGCATGAAGACTGCGGCGGATCATCATTGCCGACCGGCTCTGACCTACACACCCGGCCAGTGGGTGTGGCTATCCACCAGGGACCTTCCCCTACATGTCCATTCCAGGAAGCTGGCTCCCAGGTTTGTTGGACCGTTCCTAGTGTCATAGTGAAACCCAGTTTCTGTGCATCTGAAACTCCATCATCTCCTCTGAACTGCCCTGATCATCTCCTCCCGTTCCCCATCATTGCTCCAGGATAAAGGCTCCACGTCTTTCCCTGGCCCATCACCAGATCGTCTAAAGCCATCATAGAGAAAAGTGCTTCTCGTAGCTTCATCTGGGCCACATCAGGACTTGAAGGGTGTGTCCCTATTGTCCCTGTCAAATCTTGATAAAAAACTGTTAAGTGTGTCTGGTTGGATGGAGTCACAGACTTCCGCACTGTTGAGATTAGTCTTGTAGTTTGTAATTGTCTGTATTTCCTGACACAGATTTGTAGTGTTGTTTTCACTGTAGCAGCTCTCCAGTCTTTGGGAGTATTTTCTCATGGCAGCCTTGATGGATTTTTGTAGCTCATACTGTGCATGCTTGTACTCCATAATGTCACCCGACCTGAAGGCTGTGCACCAGCTCCTGATCTTTCTGTATATGTCCATGTTGAAACCATGGCTTTTGATTGGGGGTACACTTTAATAGTGCGGGAAAAAATACAAATAGTCGCTTACAGTGTCTGTGTACTCATGAATGTTCCTGCTGGCTTCTTTAAAAATTCCCATGTCTGTAGCCTCTAGGCAGCCCTGCAACTCTTCCACTGCACTGTCAGTCCAAGTCTTCACAATTTTCACTGTTGCTGAATTTGACTTTAGTCTAGTGGTGTAAGTTGGCCTTAGAAGAATGGGTAGGTGGTCAGATTTCCCAAAGTGTGGTTTGGGAACAGCAGAACTTTAGCAGTGGTACAATGTGTTGTTAACAAACTGATATAGTTTAGGCATGCTCTTTCATAGGTTGCAGTGATTAAAGTCCCCTAAAATTACAGCAGCATCTGGGTATGAGTTTTCATGTCTGGAGATCATGTCATACAGTTCTTTCAGAGCCTTGTCCTCATTGGCTGAGGGAGGTAAAATGTTCTCGTGATAACACACTGCAATTCTCTTGGTAAATAAAATGGTCTGACTTTAATGTAATATACTTTACATTTTCCGAGCACGACTGCGATATTACCGTGTTATTGGTGCTCCAGGTGTGTCTGACAAAAATGTCTATGCCCCCGCCCAATGGGGCACATATATATATATATATATATATATATATATATATATATATATATATATATATATATATATATATATATATATATAAACACATTCTCTGTGTCTGTGAACCTTTTTTCTCATGTTTCATCTTTTCCCATCTTTCAGTGGGATTGATACACTGTTTAGATTCCATAAGTGGCTTATTGTCTACAGAGTCATTTTAAATATAAGTGGTATCTCAATATATTGCATATTTATAGACTGAATAGGGTTAACAGACAAACCCTAGAGGTTTGAGCTCAGTGAATGAGGTGAAGGACATGGTTAACAAATATGTTATGCAGTCAGAAAGAAATCCTTAAGAAATGTATTTCTGCTGAGCCATTTCTACCTATTATATTTTATAGGTGTCTGTAGAATATCCTATGAAGCCATTTATAAAAACATGAATTCATACTTTAACTTAAAAACCATGCTGAGGGCATGGTATAGCTAAAGTATGTTATGTAATTAAATTTTTGAAGCTGCTCATTCCTGGTGGGAAATGCCATAGCTTGTATAGCATTTATTTGTGCATTGATTTTGCATCAGTGTGAAACAGCTCATAGTTTCCTTTCTGATGTGAGATTGAGATGTCTAAAATACTTTTTCTTAACATCATTCCCAGCATTGTATTTTTATTTTCTTAAATATAATCTACAGCCTTAAACACAATTTATTCATTTACCCAGAGGCCCTTTATATTGAGTTCATATATTCACTGCCCATGACCCTTCTATGCCCCCATAAATACATGGCCACCAATGGGAAATTTCCTATTTGCACTTCTTTAATATTTAATCAAGACAACAGAGTCTCAAATGAAATTAGTGAGCGTGCATGCTAGATCATACTGACAGATCTGCCGCCTCGTCCTGTGTTTCCCTATCAATTACAACTTTGACTTTAAACTAACTCATTTGTGCTGGATTGCCAATTTGATTTGGGGGGACTCACCCACATGATTTCCCTCTGCTATTAATTTAATTTTGCCCTGTTCCGCACATTGAAAGTCACCTGTTTCCCAAAGCTCATCTCAGCTCTTTGGATTAATGCTAGAGTTCAGAATTCCACCAATTCCACACCCCCCCCCCTTCCCCTGCCAGCCAGGAATCTCTTCAGCAACTATTAGTTTCTGGGTGGTCATGGTTTGCACTAATAAAAGCTTTAATCTGAGATTGCTGTGTAGGTGCAAGTAATTGACTGAATTAGATATGAATGAAAATGTAAATTAAGCTATGAATGCCAACACCATTCCTTACCTATTTGTTCACCCATTATGACAATTCAAACAAACAAAGAAAGCCTGGCAATACTCAGAAAAATATAATTAGAAACAAAATCAGGCAATCTGCAAACAAGCAAACCCTGGGCAGGACGAACCCTAGAAAAGAACAATATCTTAGATGTGTGCACTGGGACAAAGTTTTTATGCGACGCAAGAAAGACATCGCTTAATTGATTAAGCAAGGGAGTGTAGGGTCACATACTATAAAGCATGTGAGGCACAAAAAAAAAAGAAAAAGAAAAAAAAAACATGAATTAATATGGGAGCACACACAAGACTACAGCAGTTATACAGCTGGAAATTAATTAAGGGGGTTGAAGAAGTATACAAAATAAAGCTGCAAGGAGATCTGTATAGTTAAACTGAGAAGTATGACACACTCATGCATTTGGGTGGATGGCAGGCAGTAGGAGTGTTGGTGACACGAATTTGTTATATAAGGCATGATCTATCATTAACCAGTCTTGGCATATTAAGACTGAAAATATAAGTAACAGGAGAAAACAGACAGTTTATAAGTCCAGAGCTACCCTGTCTCTATTTCTTAAGCTTCTATGACTTCATCACCTGTCACCTCGATATCTACATTTCCCAGAGAACGGCTAGTAAAATAAAATAAATCAAATTAATTAGTTAATTATACAGGGTGCTGGATTACTGCAATGGGCACCAGCCTCTCCGCGACCCTAATTAGGATTAAGCAGTTCAGAAAATGAATGAATGGATGATGAAAAGCCGACTCAGCTTTCCAGACCATCGCAGGGCAGAAACATGCTGACGGCAATGCAGCCTACTCTTTACAAAAGTCAGCAATGGTTCTTTTAGCAGTGACAGCCTGTTGATAGTGGGTCTTGAACCCCCAACCTTGGGATCAATAATCCAGCATAATCCAGTTCCATTTATGGTCTTTCCATTCCACCTCCGGCTTCCACCTGCTCTGCTCTGATTGTTCGCTTTTTCAGAGTCTTCCTCCCAAATCCAGACAAGAAAAGCATGCATAACTGCTCTCGCAGTGCAAAATATTAGTCAGATGAAATGTTTATGGCTTAAGTTTTCCAGTGTTTTTACTGTTTTTTTTTTTTTTCAAGCAAAAAATTTAATAAAGAAAAAAAACAATTAAAGAATCTCTGGTTTTAAGCAGTGTCAAAATCAAGGGACACTACTTTATACTGTATGTAGTACATTTCTTTAGCAAGGAAGGAGTCATTTGGAGTTTGACCATGAAAGGATGATTACTCACCTCCTTTATTTTACACACTGATTTTACAAAGACCTAGAGGCAACACGGAATGTGATTAATGAGAAGTATTTTATGCATTTATTTGTGATTAATTAATCAAAATAATCATGTTACCCTGACAGCCCTATACAAAATATTATCATTATAATATTACATTTTACTACATGTGGGAAGTGCACGAAGATGCTCACAGAGGTGGCAAAAGTGTGTTATAGAGAAACACCATAGGCAGCAACCTTATAAACTTATTTTTCTACTCCTGACAAACCACTAGCTTGTTTATGAGAATATGAACCTACATTTACCAAGAAAACTGTAGTTTATCAGGCTTGAATGCCTTTACTTCATTAATACAGTATTATTCTGTTATTAAATTTTTGCATAAATATAGATTTTCTGATAGCAAGCTCCCAGCTTAGTGAATACCTTGTAATTACCATACAGCCAGGTAATCTCCATGTGCTCCACAATTTTGAACAGAAATACATGTGCAGGTTACCATTACCTGTTTACAAAACTAGAGAAAATAATATAGTCTACTTGTTATGTAAGGTGAGTGATTTTTTTTCTTCTTTGCATTATGAATGCTTTAATGATCACGAACGAGTAACAGCAGTCTGTATACAGGGATAACATTTTTAATCATTTCAGTTCAACTTAGTTCAACTTATCTTACCTCGCATATGCAGTGTGCGCTTTATATATCTTAGTTTTTTTTATACCAAGCACACCCACATTATATCCATCCAAAGATTTCCAGGCTTTTTAGCAGTGTGTGTGTGTGTGTGTGTGTGTGTGTGTGTGTGTGTGTGTGTGTGTGTGTGTGTGTGTGAAATTCTAAATGCGTTAAATAGTATTTACTACCTTTTTTCTTTTCTTTTCTTTTTTTTTCAGGAGAGCACCCGACGAAACCGTTTGTACATCCACATACCACCTCTTAGTCATCATGTACAGGCTGCCTCCCCTGCACTTCCCTGATTCCTCTGTCTAGTCCTGGCAGTGAATGGAGAGGCCCTCAGGAACAATAGCCATGTCGGGGACTGACTCCATAAAATAGCCACTGACTCTATAAAAATAAAGACATTGCAGTCCCAAATGTTTTGGTGGAAGGTTATCCTTGCCTATATTTCATTTAGCTTATTCTCCAAATTTTGGACGTTGGCTCGAAGAATGTTGGGAAATGGGGTACGATGTCTACTCCTCAGCCTGACCAGGACTCCAGCTCTTTTCCCTGTTTTCCTCCAGCATTGTTTCCATGCAGGTAGCCAAGGTAAGCCACCTCCATTCATTAAAAAAAGTCTGTTGGTGGTGTCTGAGATTGTGAATATTCTCAGATGTCCAGAAGATTCTGTCTGTCGTAAGTGATCACCATGTTTCATGTTGCCAGAAAAGAATAAAATAGCGCTAAAAACTCGAGGAAAAAAAAAATTGAGGAGGATGCCGAGCAACAGCGACCATGCTTGATGGTGCCATCTTGGAGTCCTTTTATCTGTCAAATATGCCAGCTTAGTGTGCTTTAATTGTCAAATTGTTGGCAAATAATTAGTAATTATACTTAGATAGAGCTGTTCACTTGTAGGATGTGTATATTTGCACTTTAAAATTTTAAATAAAAATCTATTGCATTGCATAGTCTTATTTCATTTTATTTGAAGATACCACAAAATCCTGCTGTTTTACATGCTGTCCCTCATATGCAAATGGTCTTGTGGACTTGACCTTGAATTTTTAAAAGAAATCTTGAAACTTTAATGATCTTGCCAAGTTAATCGAATACTAAAAGAGTGTTTCCCCTCAAGGCAAAACTTCTGAGAGCTTCACACTATGTGTAACAGAGAATCTGACATTAATAATCTGTGCTGAGAAACAGAAATCTGAAGATTGAAATTTAATATGGCCTCTGGATATGATGCAATGAGCTGATTAAGGAAATTTTGTATCTTGATTCTGTCTAAAAGTGACGGGTGTTTGTAAATTTTGTAAATGGGGAGAGGAGCCCTCAACTGGCCTGTGAGTGTTTAATTTGTCATGGTAGAGGTAAAGCAGAATGATAAAAGAGATTTTGGCATGTGCTAAGATGCTATTATTTTACTTTACCACTAATTTCCTAATGATGAGATAAATACTTTATTCTATGACTTTATTCTAAGCATGAAGTTATTCTAGACATTGTTTTGATAGACTAATGAAGGGATAAAAGGAAATTCTCATATTCTTGGGAAGAAAATAATGGAGTAGTAAATTATTATATTAAGTATCCATCATATCAGTGTAAGAAATGATCTGGTCTCTTCTCTGGTCTCCTGTCAAATTTAGGTGTTAACTTGAGATAAATAAAAACAATATACATTAGATACATTAAATGGATCTGTTTTCTAATTTTAGCTTATTATTAACAAGGGTCATGAAATATTTGAAAAGATTAGCTGATTAGCTTTTAAGCCTCTCTAAGCTGTTATTCGTTCATTCATTCATTGATTTTCTGAACCGCTTAATCCTAATTAGGGTTGTGAGGAGGCTGGCGTCCAACTCAGCCTACTCTGGGCGAGGGCAAGGTACACCCTGGATAGCTTGCCAAGCCATCGCAGGGAAGCCTTAGCTGCTTAAACAAGCGTTTCCAGCATGTACATTGGTTATGTGTGTGTGTGTATGTATGTAAAAATACACATGAAATAGGATCTCCATCCTGTTGTCTTCAGGCCACACCTACACACACATCTTGTGCCACTAGGCGACCCCGTGGTTGGCCTTTTTGACCTTTCCTTGATGTCACAGGACATATGTTTTACATTATATGAAAGGAGTAACAATATTTGTTGAACAACATCTCTCTCTCTCGTTGTCCATCTCTTGAGTCGATGACTACACCAGGGTTGGAGATACTGTTTGACGCCTGTGCTTGTGACTTGCAAGGCCACTGACACTTGGCCACCTGTTGTGCAGGTGTATTCGCCAGTGTGGGGAGGGTGCTGGGTAGACAGTTCCATCTGCCTTTGTTTACGAAGGTTGTTTCTCTTTCAAACTGCAGCAAATATCATCTGAGTGAAACCTTGCAAAGTGGCAAGCTTGCAGGGTCACTCAATATATATTTGGAAAAGTAACAGAGAGACAATTTTTTTTTTTTAGTAAAGCACTAAGGTGGCCTGTTTTATATCAAATATCAATGGTGTATGTAAAAAATGTTAATTTTAAGATAATTTGATCATATTAGAACACTATTTTTACTCAGTTTATACAATGTCAAGCAGGTGCCAATTTGAGCTTGCATCAATTTTACTACAGTTGGTTCTGAATGAGAATATCATGAAGAAAATGTACTTAAGTAATCTGAAATATTTTGACTGAATATCTGATTATTCACACACAATTTTATTTGTCAAACTCAGTAAGCCCCCCAGTGCAGCTAACTGGGTTATCAAATGCCAGCCATGTCTCTCACTGTCTGTGGTAAGAGGCATGTAAAAGAACCACTGCTGATTTTCGTCAAGAGTAGGCTGCATAGCCATCAGCGTGTTTCTGCCCTTAATTAAAACAGCACACAGCATAAATATATCTTATTATTAATAATTACAGTGATTGAAAATGTAATTTTCTGATTTATTTTTTTTTATTAATATGAAATAAAAAAGTTGAAAGTATATGAACCACACCCTGAACAGACTTAAAAATAGAAAGAAAGAAAAAACAAAACAAAAAAACAAAAACAAAAATGCAAACGTGTTTGATATTTTAGTGTCGTGCAGAGAAAATTGTGATGTCTAAATCCACTGTTATAAATTGAGTTTAATATTGAAAACTATGAAATTACACATACATTTTATTGCATGCTTTATACTGACTTTCACATACTTTTATATGAATAAACAGATTTGTTTTCAAATCTTCCATTAAACATTGGTTTAAGCTTGCTTTAATACTCTTACTTGCCACCAAATTACAATAAATGGCATTGTAAAGAATTTTAAGCAAATCTTCTACAACTTTGCTGCAAATGCTGCAGCAATCTGTTATGATCTCTTCATGGCTGTGGTGTTGTTTTAGTGTCTGAGTAGTAGGTGGAGGCAAAGCAGGCTGCAGAAGCCACTGGGGCAGAGCCTGGCTAAATCCAGAGTATTATCATGGTCCTTGTGGGTGTACATGCAATAGTTAGTCAGTTAGTTAGTCACTTAGTTAGATGGTTAGTATGTGACTAAAAAAGTATGCTTAATATATATTATAACAGGAAGTATATGGTACTTTGCATGGGGGTTCCTTCTTCCTTATTTGCATGGGTGTTCCTAGGTATTCCTTACCTAAACCTGTTTAAGGGTATCTTTTTTCTGTGATATATTGGTTAGTTATTACAAAATATTAGTTAATAAATGGTTGCTGTACACTTCAGTATAATCCTACACAACCATGTACAGTGACTAAGCATAAATCAATACTTGCATGCTACTGCAGTCAGCTGTCAGCCAATCAGAGGTCAGCATCATCAACTCTGGCCTGGAGAGTTTCTTGGCTTGCTTAAGCTTAATTCTCTCAGCCCATGCTTGTTGCTTAATGCTCTCACAGAGCAGTAATAAGCGGTGTATTATTATAAAGATGGTTTAATAAAGCATGTTTTTATTTGAAGAATAAAGGTTGTTCATGGGAGCCTTATCAATATATTCTCCTGAAATTTATTTTACTTTCATGTAAAAATATTTACAATATATACTGTAACATGAAAGATCAGGAAAAATACTGTTCTATTGAAAGCAACTGTAGTTATATGTCTACACAACAATTTTTGACCTGTTGCAAAGAAACAGCAGTTTACTGTTGACCCACTGGCTCATGCTAGCTTTCAGTCTGTATAGTGTACAAGTAATGCAGTGTATAGGCTATGGAGACTTGTCTGCAAAAATACATTTTACAAAATACATTTTACTAAAGAGAGGAATTGTAATGGTCACAGGGTTGTAGTGTTTACATTGTTCCTAAAGTAGTAGTGGTCAGATTTTGTTTCAAAACTATACTCCAAAGTGTTTCTACAGGTTATCAAGCATGTTGACGAAGTGGTCAATTTGCCAAAGGTACTTGATAAATAGGCTGCAGAGTCCCACAGTGCTTGCACTGTATTTTTTTTTTTGTTTGTTTGTTTGCTTACAAAATATTGAAATAATTTTAAAAGGGGGCACCTTCATCCCCTATATATGTTTTTGTATTCAATGTCAAATTCTGTTATGAAATGCAGATGTATTACAATACCAGCCAACAATTTTGTTACTCTGAAATGATGAGAATCTGAAGATTTATTCAGGCCCTACAGGTTCTATATACATGTGTGTTTACTGGCATTTCTCATAATTTATTAACCTGTTATTTACATAAATTAATTTTTTGCAGCTTTATGAAACTGCACAGAAATTGGAAGGCCAAGACCAGGTGACCAAACAGAATTGCAACACCCTTGTGAAAGCCTTAATAGACCTGACTCCCAAGAGCAGCAAAACGGCCAACTTGTCCGGGATTAACGTCATGAGGTCCATTCTGCGGGAGCTTTCTCCAGACAAGCTTTCGCAGTTTTGGAGCTGCCAAGGCAGAAGTGGAACTGGTAAACCCTCTTGCAAGTCACAAATGACAAAACTCTTCTGCATTGTATATGTTGCTTTCACAAAGGTCTATGAGAGTGACCCCCTGGCAGCAAGTACAATACTTGGAGATTACCTCAAGCAGTGTGGTTACAGGAAAGACTCTCGTGCGTACCTTAAAGGTTATAATGGCTGCCACACAATCGCAGATGCCTCCCCAAAAAACAATGTAAGGGTTAAAAAGAGGCATGCACTTCTGAACCTCTCAGATAATAATCTAGAGGAGGTGACTCCAGAGGAGACTTGCCAGTGACCTCGTAAAAAGTGATAACAACAGATGTTCCAACTAAATGTCTTTTGTCAGACTTTCTGCATTTCTGCATAATTATGACATCTTTTGCATTAATTATGAATAATTTCTCTTTTTTTTTTTCTTTTTTTTTTGTAAAAAAATATTCTTGCTGATATGTATTAAATAGTAGCTATGTTATTATTTTTTACCAGGCTGGCAAAAAGCAGTATTATGTTTGTTGTTTTTTTTTTCCTCTACTTTTTTGACTGTTAACGATTGTGAGATATCATGTTCATGTGTCCATAGCTATATAATAGTTTAATTAAGATCATGGTTGTATTGGTACTCCAGTATTTTGAATGGAAGATGCCAATTTATTTGACTATTTTGTTTTTAATATTTCATTAAATTTCAATATTTTATAATTTAAGTCTGTATGCCATAAATTACTATATAATTTTTTATTTGAATGATTAAAGAGTATGCTAAAATGTATTTTTAAAATTAAAGATTCAGTAGTTAATTTTAATTTAGTACACGTTAATGCAAATTTTTTACCATGTTGGTTAGATTATTCATTATATTATGATTATTATAGTATTTTTAATCAAGTGTGTATATCAAAAATTACTAAATAATTTCTCTTCTTTAATCTTTCCTTGAAACAAGGGGTGAAGTGCATTACTTCCAGTTTTGCAACTCCTATTGCCTAAAAATGCCATGCTTTTTTGTTTGTTTGTTTTTTGTTTTGTTTTGTTTGTTTTGTTTTGTTTTTTGCTTGTTTTTTTTCTAGAGGGGATATTTCAATTATTTGTGTTGTTCTGTATAACTTAGATTATAAACTATGAGATCAGGCATAAAATAAATCATTTCACTCAGTTTGAAATTTTGCCCCTCATGTTAACCTACCTTTGGCTTGCCCCAATGCAAATATTTCAGAGTCTCTCTCTCTCTCTCTCCCTCTCTCTCTCTCTCTCTCTCTCTCTCAATGAATGTGTGTGTAGCTGCCATACTGCAATTGTATTTCCTTTAGGGCAGAATTATATATTCACAAAGCTCAGAACATGCTCTAAATTACAAAGATAATATACACATTCTCCCAATTCAATGAATGTAAATAGCATGCACATTATTTTTTTATTTCAGTTAGTAAATTAAAATAATGCATCACATGTCAATTATCCTCCTTGATCTGACCCGAATAGAAATAGAAATGCAGTAATTAATGCCATCGATTCATATCCATGCAGGTTTCCACTTGGAGAGTTCAATTACTTTCTTGCACATTTTTAAACTTCAGCTTATTCTTCTGAGTGCCATAACTTAGTTAGCTTTGAGGCTCGAACTGAAAGCAGATGACTTTGTGTGTGATTGATGTGAATGCAGCAGGCAGGCTATTAAAAAATGCGGTGGCTTTCATATCCTTGACAACAGCAATAAGAATATTCAGAGAATTTAAGATGGCTCTTTTTAAAAGAGAGAGTTATTAGAATGTTCAATATACTGTGTAAACAGCAGACTACCGTTATGTAGCTGATGACAAATAGATATAATATAAAGGTAAATTTCTGTTGCCCTTTATTATCAACAGAGATCCATGCTAATGGCTGCATTATTAAAACCATAATGGAACTGTAATTATTTAGCTATCAGATATGATTTAAATTAAATTGCTCTGTAATGATTCAGGCTTCAGGGGGAAGCATGGGGTCATTATTTGAAATAACATCTCTTCCTCTAATTATAAAGCATTTCAACAACTTTTTCAACAGGAAAAAGGGAACCAATGGTGTCTAGAAGTTGAGGGAAAGACATTATTATTCTATAAAATGAATTTATATTAAACACATAGTAAAGAAGTTTTCCTGCTTTCTTTAACATCCTCCAGTTGGATTGAGTTGAGCTTGAGTTGTTTTAGTTTCAAATCAATATTTGTTTCAGCTTTTAAAATCTTGTAAGCAGATTGCTATTAGCTATCCACAAGCTATCCACTGAATCTACTTGACATGTACTGTACTGTACTGTTTATATAATTGGTTGCTAAGGTGGGTGTGGCATAGCCTTTTGAAGACCAGTAAAAAAGTGAATGTTAGAAAAACTGGGAGGAATTTGAGCCTAAATTTTTTTTCATAAGATTTGCTCTTTAGAAAATTCATAATACAATATTACATTCATGACATGATCTTAAACTTTACATTTGTTCACAGCTGTGTTTTTAGAATGGTGAATCCTATTGTCTTTGTAAATTAAAATCATGTGCCAGTTGCTCTAATTAGCATAGGTAACCATGGGTAGTTAGCTAATTAGCATAGGTAGCCATCTGGCGGGGAAGGAGCCTGAGCTGGTGCATGAGGTTGAGAGATACCAACTAGATATAGTTGGGCTCACCTCAACGCATGGCTT
>JAOUQZ010000025.1:6518790-6534020 GCA_028564935.1 Neosilurus hyrtlii
ATATATATATATACACACACACACACATATATATATATAGAGAAAGAGAGAGAGAGAGAGAGAGAGAGAGAGAGAGAGCTATAATCTATATCATACATATATCTTAATTTATTCAATATTTTTTTTCTTATTGTCCTTTTGTTAATACCTAAATCCTTTAAAAACCCCTAAATCCCTTAAAATGTTTTTTTTTTATTTTTTTGTAAAATTTTTAATTATTTTTTTTTTATTTACTTTGTAAAGATTTTCTTCTAAAATTTTTATTATTTTTTTTTTGTTCTTGTTGCTTTCACAGTTTATTCTGTATATTTGGACAGTCGTACTAAGCCTAATTAGGTTCTAATTAGGTCCTAATTAGGTTCACGGGGAGGCTGGCACCCATTTAAGCCATCGCAGGGCTTATATAAAAATAATAATAAAAATTAAAAGAAATTAAGCTTATGAGCAAACATCATGCCCCTCACCCTGCCCCTATTCACCTAGAACATTACATACATTTACATCATGGAGCAGAAATAATCATTATGAATTTGCTTTCTTGAGACCATTGATTTATTAAAGGAATGTCAAAGAACTGGTCTGCAAAGTGCAGCATTTCCATAAAGACTGACAGGAAAGTTAAAAGATCTGACCATGGACTTCAGCTGATTTTAATGCCTCCTCAGTCTATATAAATTGCCACTGTGTGTAAAGCAAGCAGAAGGGGAGCGTTATTGCATTTTTAGTATTATAGATGTCACAGTAAGGCCACTTCTTATTTGTAGTCTTCAAGAAAAAAATTGCTTTTGTATTCCAAACCCATGCACAATAAATATTTCAAAACTTCATAAAATATTGCTGAGACTAATGCACAGTTACGTGTGGTGCATGGCAAGAGTCACTGTAAACTCGCTTTCTTATAATGTTCCCCATTTCACTCAGCCTCCTGAGAGTAAATTTCAATCACACAACTTGGACAATGTGACAGCCGCCAGTGACTGCTGAGCAATATTTTAATTATTCTTTCATGTTAAATTGTTTCAGTCTAGCTTTGCATGTTGTAGTTGTCAAGCCTAAACCCTTGGGAAGTTACTTAAATTGGTCTTTTATTTATTTATTTATCTATTTATTTTTTTTTACAAATATAAGACTAAAGCATTAAGGGTGGGGGAGTAAAGAGTGTTAATTATTTAAAGCCAGAGATATCAGAGAACACACAATCTCTTAATGAGTGCTTCAGAGAACTAACTTCAAAGAACTTCCATCCATCCATTTTCTGAACTGCCTATTCCTAATTAGGGTCGCGGGGAGGCTGGCGCCTATCTCAGCCACCTCTTGGAGAGGGCGGGGTACACCCTGGACAGCTTGCGAGGCCATCGCAGCTTCAGAGAACTTATGTGGATTTTAAAAAGGACAGAGACCACTAGCAAGGCAAAATGTTATCTAAGGAAATTATAAATTAATGATGACCATGTGTGCATGTATGCTGTATATTTTTGGACTTTGAGCATGTTACTGGCCATAAGATGTTTCCTAAATATCTCTTTATTTAATTCATTGGTGTGAATGCTGAAAGCATTTAAACCTATGTTCTTCTACGGACAAATTCTTTATTATTATTGGTGTGAATGCTGAAAGCATTCATACCTATGTTCTTCTAAATATTTATGATTATTATTATTATTATTATTATTCCGCTCACTTATTTGATTCATATCTCCTTTCACATTTTTCATTGTAGAAACGTCATTCAAACATTAAAACTTTCAGGTCAATTAGGACATGCACGCTATTTCTTTTCTCATTCCTAACATTTAAACTTTCCAGAATATTCCATGTTTTTCCAGAATTTTTTCCTATTGGAATGAATGGGGAGAGTGTGTAAATCCTTGAAAACTTGGTTCTCTTTAAACTGTAACTGCTTGGGCATACTTTGTGCTAGAGACTTCATTTAAACTTTAAACAAGTCACAAGAAGTTGGGCTATTACCCTTCACTTTTTGATATCTTGTGTAGTTTTTGAATGACAGCAGTTTATATTTTATTCTCATTTTTGGCAGTTTGTGTGTTTTGAGTGGGTGTCTATTGCGCTTGCTTGAGTGAGTGAAAGCAACCGCTCTAAGAAAAAAGGCGGGAAAAGTTTTTAAGGCTTATACTGAAATTTTTGTGCTTCAACTCTTCTCCTGCCCACACCTTTCACTCTTCATACACACTTTATACATCAAATTGTAGATACTTCTGTCCACTGTCATACAGTATAACTGACTAAGCAATAGGATTTACACTTTTTTCGCTAGAAGCCTCTGTTCACAGGGAGTGCCACTCAATACTCCCATTGACTTCCATTATATCTCTTGTCTGACTAAATCCAAAATAGCCCAGTATTAAAACTGCCATCTCTTGGTCATTTTTCACTTTATTTACACAAATCACACATTTTTGTGCTCAGCCAAGTCTCCTGGTGCTTACAGTGACATTATTTCAGTGATCGGACTTACGGTTTTTAAAATACTAGGAGTTGTTCGAGGGGTGCGCTGAGCCTGATCTGACTGTATAGACCTGTGTTTCAGTGGAAATGACAGTTAAACTGCCATTGAGTGAAGCTTTATCATTATGTTAATGGCAGCAAACAAGCAGGAAAGGTTTTTAGGCTTTTATGGAAACTTTTGTGCTTCAGCTCTTCTCCTGGCAACACTTTTCACTCTTAATGCACAATTTATACATTAAAATGTAGATTTTCCTGTCAACTGTCATACAGTGTTTCTCACTTAGCCATAGGTTTTACGCTGTTTTCGGTAGAAGCCTCTATTCACAGGAAGTCCCACTCTCTGGTCCCATTGACCTCCATTATATCTCTCGTCTGACTAAATTCAAAACAGCCCAGTTTTAAAACTGTCATCCCTTGATCATTTTTCACTTAATCTACAAAAGTCTCCTGGTGCTTACAGTGACATTTTTTTAGTGATAGGACTTACGGTTTTCTAGATAAACTAGATCTGAGTATGTAAAGACCTGTGTTTCAGTGGAAAGCTCATTAGTGCAGTTTGACTGTGTGTTTACTTACAAGAGGAAATCTTAATGCTCACACACACGCGCACACACACACACACACACACACACACACACACACACACACACACACACACATACACAGTACTTAGACCCCTACCAATTTTATCATTGATTTTAAAGTCTTATTTACTCATTCAAATTTTCAAACAGGAATTGCATTTACTAGTTATTTATTGTATTGCAAAATTAACAGCAAACCAGTATTATTGAACTGAGCTAAAGGCATGTGTAAAACTGACAAATGTGCTCAAATTTTGAGGTGAAAATTAAGTCTAAAATAAAAATAATTTAAATGTCCATAAATAATTTCTTTTGTTTGTTTGTTTATTTATTTATTTGTTTGTTTATTTCATTTTTGCTTTTCACTTGAGTGATGAGGCTACTATACCTAAAAAAGGGTAGGTTTAGTAGTTATAGGAAATTTCCTCTACTCCAACCTGCCTTTAAATAATGTTTTAATGGACCTCATTGTGTTCAGGAGAGCTGCCAGGGTAGAACATGCTTGGACGTCTTAGTTCCGGTGAAGGGAAATGCTTAAAAATTAGTTTCAGTGAAAAAAATGCTAAGACATACATTTTTTTAAAACACATATGGGTGTTTTCAGGCACTCACCAACATTTAACTATACACTGTACTAAGTGTAAAATATGTGCATCTCTAAAAAATGCTGGAAAAGAATTCTTATGAAATTCTCTAGTACAATAGTGAGTATATTGCAAGTAAGGAAACAACATGAAACTCAGTTGTTGAATGCTTACAATTGAATGGTCAAGTGTGTTGATTCATTGTTTATAACAGTAGCTAGCCATGCTTAAGCTTTTGGAAACCTTTACAATTTTATAGAACTGTAGGAGGATCTTATATACTTGCAGGCTGTCCATTAAACTAAACAGTGGGGTGGTATACAAAAAGCACTCCCAGAGGTATATTGTTATGGACATAACCGGCTTTTCAGGTAGCTTACAAGTTAAAACCCACATCTATACACATTGTGATGCAAAAGTGTTGTATTGTGAAGTGCCATTCTACTTCACTGCGCAACACTTAGCATTGACAACAGTCCCATGTGGAAGGCTTTGTGATGTCTACATATGTTTTGCACAAAGAGAGCTCTTAAAAGAAACAAAATAAACAAACAAAAAAAAACCCCAGCAAAAACAATGTGAACACTTTCCTATTGTGTTCAAATAGATTCATTTTCCTGACACATTAAAATAACACTTTTTACTTAACCCGTTGCAGATTACATAATATCAAAAGTTCACAAGACCTCTATGAGCAAAATTATTATAAACAGGACACAGTTTCCCTTGCCGGGATGCGGGTTTCTGGGGTCCCCCCGTGGAGCCAGGCCTGGGAGAGGGGGTCGAAGGTGAGGGCCTGGTGGTCGGGCTTCTGCCCATGGAGCTCGGATGGGCCCAGCACGAAGAGTAGACATGGGTCCGCCCTCCCATGGACCCACCACCTGTAGGAGGGGCAATCGGGGTCGGGTGCAATGTGAGCCAGGTAGCAGCCAAAGGTGTGGGTTCTGCCGGACCAATCCTCGGTTACTGACTCTGGCTTTTGGGACATGGAATGTCACCTCTCTGGCAGGGAAGGAGCCTGAGCTGGTGTGTGAGGTTGAGGAATACTGACTAGATAGAGTTGGGGTTCTCTCCGGTTGACGAATCTCCGGTTGGCAGTTCCCTCCGCCTGCAGGTGGGGGGATGGGTCCTGACTGTTGTTTGTGCCTATGCACCAAATAACAGTTCAGAAGACCCATCCTTTTTAAAGTCCCTAGGGGGTGTGCTAGAGGGCGCTCCCCCTGGGGACTCTCTCGTCGTCCTGGGAGACTTCAACACCCATGTGGGCAATGACAGTGTGACCTGGAAGGGTGTAATTGGTAGGTACGGCCTCTCAGATCTGAACCCGAATGGTGTTTCGTTGTTGGACTTCTGTGCTCATCATGGTTTGGTCCATCACGAACACCATGTTTGAGCATAAGGGTGTCCATAAGTACACATGGCACCAAGACACCCTAGGCCACAGTTCGATGATCAACTTTGTAGTCATGTCATCGCATTTGTGGCCGCATGTTCTGGACACTTGGGTGAAGAAAGGAGCTGAACTGTCAACCGATTACCTCCTGGTGATGAGTTGGCTTAGATGGCGGGGGAAGCTGCCCTCAAGACCTGGGAGACCCAAGCGTGTAGTTAGGGTCTCCTGGAAACGTTTGGCGAAGTCTCCTGTCAGAAGGGCTCCCACCTCCGACAGAGCTACCACCACATCCCAATGGAGGTCAGAGACAGAGTCTGAATGGGACATGTTCTGTGTCTCCATTATTGAGGCAGCAGCCCAGAGCTGTGGCTGGAAGGGGGGCCCTGAACCAGGTGGTGGACACCTGCAGTAAGGGGGGCTCTCAAGCTGAAGAAGGAGGCCTATCAGGTCCTTTGGGCCTGTGGGACTCCCAAGGCAGCGGACAGGTAACAACAGGCCAAACGTGCTGCAGCCAGGGCTGTTGCCATTGCAAAATCTCAGGTGTGGGAGGAGTTCAGTGAGTGCCTGGAAAAAAGACCATCGGTTGGCCTCGAAAAGGTTCTGGACCACCATCCGGTGCCTCAGGAGGGGGAAGCAGTACTCCACAAACACTATTTACAGTGGAAGGGGAAGCTGCTCACCTCAACTGGGAATGTTGTCGGGAGGTGGAAGGAATACTTTGAGGACCTCCTCAATCCCACCAACATCCCTGTGGAAGAGGAAGAGCCTGGGGGTGCAGAGGGGGTCTGCCTATCACTGAGGCTGAGGTCAACAAGGTAGTTAAAAATATCCTCGATGGCTGGGCTCTGGGGATGGATGAGATCCGCCATGAATACCTCAAGGCTCTGGATGTGGTAGGACTGTCTTAGTTGACATGTCTCTACAACATTGCGTGGTCATCGGGGGCAGTACCTCTGGATTGGCAAACTGGGGTGGTAGTTCTCCTTTTTAAGAAAGGGGACCAGAGGGTGTGTTTCTACTATCGTGGAATCACACCCTCAGCCTACCCGGTAAAGTCTATTCAGGAGTACTGGAGCGGAGGATCCGGCCGATGGTTGAATCTTAGTTTCAGGAGGAACAATGTAGTTTTTGTCCCAGCCGCAGCACTCTTAACCAGCTCTACACACTCTACAGGATCCTGGAGGGGGCATAGAAGTTTGCTTGTGCACACATGTGCACATGTGCTTTGCGGACTTGGAGAAGGCTTTCAATCATGTCCCTCGGGCTATTTTGTGGGGTGTGCTCCGGGTGTGGAATACCGGACCTGTTGCTATGGGCCATTTGGTCTCTGTATTGCCGGAGCCAGAGCTTGGTCCGCATTGGTAACAACATGTCAAATTAGTTTCTAGTGGTGGTTGGACTCCACCAAGGCTGCCCTTTGTCACCGGTTCTGTAATTTCATAATTGTTATGGATAGAATTTCTAGGTGAAGTCAAGGTGTTCTGGTTTGGTGTCCATAGGATCTCTTTTCTGCTTTTTGCAGATGACGTTGTCCTTTTGGCTTCATCGAGCCAGGACCTTCAGCTCTTGCTGGAGCGATTCACAGCTGTGTGAAGCGACTAGGATGAGAATCAGCACCTCCAAGTCCGAGGCCAAGGTTGTCAGTCAAAAAAGGTGGAATGGCATCGACAAGGTGCGCGACTATCAACCCAAAGATCGCAAGTTCGAATCTGTGTTGATGCCACAGCCATCTGTGACCGGGAGTCCATGGGAGCTTATTGGCCGAGCTCTCACGGGAGGGAGGGTAGTTTGTAACGGTCCGTCGTGGTGAAGAGGGAGCTGAGCCAGAAGGCAAAGCTCTCAATTGATTAGTTGATTTACATTCCTACCCTCACCTATGGTCATGAGCTTTGGGTAGTGACTGAAAGAACGAGATTATGACTATAAGCGGTTGAAATGAGCTTCCTTTGCAGGGTGGCAGATCTCTCCCTTAGAGATAAGGTGAGAAGTTCTCTCATCCTGAAGGAACTTGGAGTAGAACCGCTGCTCCTTCGCTTTGAGAGGAGCCAGTTGAGGTGGCTCGGGCATCTGTAAGAATGCCTCTTGAACACCGCCCTGGTGTGGTGTTTCAGGCATGTCCAACCGGGAAGAGACCCCAGGGCCAACCCAGAACACAATGGAGGGACTATGTATCTCGGCTGGTCTGGGAATGCCTTGGCGTCCCTCCGGAAGAGCTGAAGGAAGTGGATGAGGAGAGGGACATCTGGACCTCACTGCTTAGGCTGCTGCACCCGTGACCCAACCCTGGAAGAAGCAGAAGAAGATGAATGAAGATTACATAATATGTAATGCAAAATGTTGTTCTAAATAGAAAAAAATGTTACAATATAAAATATTTAATATTGAGCTATAATTTCAATTTCTTTACTAATGTGTGTCTAAAAATGACAGATGTTGTGGAGTGTTCCTTGTATGCAGTTCAGAGTTTAGAACCAACTAGAAAGGACCATAAAGGACAAGAAGTGACAGGGTCATAGGTGCTCACGGCTCACCCATCTTGTCCATGGTCGAGCCAAAGCTACGGCAAGGCTACCTGAGGCTTGTAGCCTGGGGCTTAAATCTTTGAGCCAAAGGCCTGCTTGTCTTTCTATTAGCAATAATCTTTTATCTATTTCCTTTGGAAAAAGTGCTGTACAGGGACAGAGAGCAATTCAGTGATGCACAGTGTGGATTACCCTACTACAAGGTGAAGCATTATTTTTAACATGAAATACTCATCACTGCAAACAAGTTATTAGTAAACTCTTCACTTAAAGTAACATCCGGTCATCTATTTTTTATAAACTCTTCATCAAAGCAAACATAGGCTATTTCTTGCAAGTAAGTTATACTGATTTATTCTCCTACATATTCTATTTTTTTACTTTATGTGAACAAGCTTGAACCTGACAACTAAAGTTAGGTTAAGCTAAACCAGTTTAGTCACAGCTTAATCATTTTCACTGTTTATCTAGAACAATAAAATAATGTTTAAAAAAAAAACTTACCCACTGAAGAAGGCTTAACCTCACCTTTCACCTTGACACACTGTCATAAGCACCAGTTGGCCTTGTCTGGCCCATGGGTAATTGTTGGGCCAAGTTTCTCAGGCTTATAGCCCTGAGAAGGCATAATTAAGCCTGGAAGTGACAGCTGAAACGATAATGCCCTTGCCTCGCACTAGCTCACCTGGCTTTGGCTTAATAGTGGAATCGCAATTAATAATGTGTGTCAGAAGTGAAGGCTAGCCCATCTGATCTAATGCCATATAAAAGCTACCTGGCACAAATTATTAAAGTTAATGCTAACTATGATGTGAAAGTGCATCAGAGCTTGCTGCATACACAGTGTTTGTCTCGGTAAGCTGTTAAAGATAATGCATCATGGAGCTAGCTAATGGCTAAGCAATATGAAATTTACAGACTCTGTGTTGACCAATCAGATTGCACTGTAATTGTTACATAATAAAAATGCCCAACCTGAATCTTAACACCTTTTTTTGCAAACTGAGCTAAGTGAATTAAAAAAAAAATCTATAATCTTTCTATATTGTTTTAGGTATGTTGAGTTTTATATTCTAACTTTTTCCACTCTGAAGGTTGCCTCCAAACCCTGCACATTAAGTGTCATATATTCTACATTACTTAACATATATTGCAAGGAGTATACTGTGATTTTTCAATCTGTAATTGTAAAATAAAATAAAAAAAAATAGACCACAGAGGACCATTTCATAATATGCCAATACAAAACAAGCATAGCAAGTTTGAAAGCCCCAGCTTCAGCACGCTGTTAGTAAATGTCCGGAAACCTAATATAAAGTTTTGCTTCTGTGACCCTGAAAGGTCAAGGTCACACACAAACTCATCCTAGCACTCATAGTGGTGAGCCGGCATACTAAGTTTGAAACCCCCAGCTTTAGCAAAAGGCAAGTAAATGTCCGGAAACTAAAGTGTGACAGACAGATAGACGGATGGAACCCATACCTTTAGCTCCCGATGAGCAAGAGCTAATAATAAAATATGGTAGTAGTTTTTGTAAAGTGATGGGAAAATTACAGGTCACCTTAGTATACTCATTCCTGAATGTATGTTCAAATAAAGAAAATGGCTTTAAAGTATTTCACCATTTTTAAAAAATTCTGATCTTATCAAGCACTGTTTGATTTCCATATTTTAAAAGGAAGGTAATCCCAGTGGGAGGGACAGACTGACATCTCCTCTCTTGAGGCAAAAGGTTTTTTCTGAACTTCCCTTAATGATGTGTGCTGCCTCCTGAACAGATCCACTGACATGCCATGCCCTATCACTTAACACATTTCTGAAAAGCACCTCAGTGAGACTGAAATTCCCCCACTTTAAAATAAGTCTTCTCTGTGTGACATTTTCACAATTGTAACTTCAGCAAATCTTCCAGCCTTTGTCATGTATTTTACTATAGATCCCTCAGCCATAGTTGACAGGTGGTGCCACTTAGAATTAAAGAAGGCTCAGCAGGGAGCAAAAGTTTTAATTTGAATAGTTATCAAGTAAAATATTTACATATAAATATAAAAAAATAAATGTTTATTGTTGTGAAACAGTAAATTTAAAAGCATCATGCATACCGCAGTGATGAGTGGTGTATGAACCTTTTGACTAATGTTTTATCATTAGTCTGTTGCCCTATGTTCACTTCAGGTGCAACTATTTTAAGTTAAACCATTCATTACCGCTGTGGACAATTTCAGTAAGCCTTTTAAACTTATTTTCAGAATTGTTTTATACTCTATTCTAATTTTCATTAGTTGGCAATCATTGTTTTCTATTTTTCCAATATTCTATAACTTTAACAGTGAAACCCACCAACTATGGCAGAATACCAGTAAGGTATGGGACATCTCTGAAGTTACATGGTTAGAGTTCTAAATCAATGTTCTTCATACAATGAAACCAATTACCCACTATCTTATTGCTTTATCCTCTCCATCTATCTTTATTTTGCCATACAGATAGTCATTAAATCAGGAATGCAATGACTTGTTGTGTCTCATGTTACTCACAACAGCCTTGGTTTTTTTCGTCAAAATAACCTAGGGCTTGGCTCTCTACAAAGTTTCAGCTAGGATTGATTTTTAGCACCCCTGGAAGCCAATTTGGACTGGTTACATGTTTGTAGTCAACTGATTTGATCCGCCAGGGAGAGCTGTTAGTGAGAAAGGGCCAGTAGGGAAGGGGATAAGGATTACATTTCGTATTAAAACAACTGGTAATGGATGTGAAACTTCAGCAACCCAAGGCTGATTGGAAAAGAGAGAGGCCTGCTGTTTTGGTGCCTTGTACATTATTTAATTAGTACTGTGATGGAACACATGGGAAACCTCAAGAACCTCTCTTGCTCACTCACACACACACCCGCCCACACACACACACACACACACACACACACACACACACACACACACACAAATTCATACAACTTGAAAAAGGTTATAAATGATGCATCACCAAACAGAGGCATCCTCAAACATGCATTACACTAATATTTAAGAAGAAAATGTTACAATTTTTACCACCTTGATTTGTTGGACTAACAGATGGACACAAATGTAAAATATTTTGCAACGCAAACCTAATTAGCAAACAGGGAGAAATGTTTTAAACAAAAATTGTAAATGTCTTATTAAAATATGGTACACAGACAAATTTATCAACCAGCTATTATTACTAATTTACAGAAAAGTGCAGACTATTAGCAAGCTTCTGAAAAGACTTGCATTGTTGTTATGTGTTATGCATATTCCTGTATACTGTTCCAAAACACTATGGCTCACATTTATTTACATAAATTAGAAACTAGCGCATGTGTGGAAAGTGTTATATTTTGTAATCCATTGCATTATCAATACTCCAGATAACAAAATTCCAGTTTTGTAGGAAAGAAAGTGCAACTGATTTCATCTGGTCGCAAAGTTTTCAGTGCCATTCATCGGAGTGAATTTGTCAGTCTTAGCTGTATGGGGCGCCAAATGTAAAAATTTGAATAAATGTTTTACCGCACACATTTTCAACTTCTCCCCCATATTTAGCACATTTTTCCGTTTAACATGTCTTTTAATGTGCTTTCCTGGGTTTGAATCCCACTTGAGCTCATTTTAATTATCGAGAACTTTAATTTTGTTAATTTGTTTTTGCATTTCTATTCTTTTTATTCATATGTTTTGAGACAGGACACGTGTTTCACATTATTGAACAGCAAAGAGGAGCACCAGATTTCACTTTGAACAAGTGTTATCGTATTGACGAATCTGAAGAATTCAAACAGAAGTACAACAAATGTCGGTTATCCTAATAATACTCACTCTTGAAATAATCAAAAAAGGTCAAATTCAAACTTCTTTGCTTACCATAGATGGCATGAATGGCATTATGAAGTGCAGCTCCCACACCTGCCATTAGCAACAGTTCTATCTTTTGGAGAGAGCCTGCGGCCATGTTCATCTGTCCTGCACGGTCCTGTGTTGGTTATGCTTGAGGTACCGTCCGGGGGCGTGGTCAATTAGCATATTTTCTAAACATTTAGGCGCAACATTCAACATTTAGATTTAGATTTAACATTTAAATTTAGCATTTAGATTTAGATTTAACATTTAAATTTAGCATTTAGATTTAGATTTAACATTTAGATTTAGATTTAACTTTTAGATTTAGCATTTACATTTAGCACTTGGATTTAGATTTAACATATAGATTTGGATTTAACATATAGATTTAGATTAACTTTAGATTTACCATTTAGATTTAGAATTTAGATTTAGCATTTAAATTTAACATTTAGATTTAGCATTTAGATTTAGCATTTAGATTTAATATTTAGATTTAGATTTAACATGTAGATTAAGCATTTGGATTTAGATTTAACATTTAGAATTTAAATTTAACATTTAGATTTAGCATTTAGATTTTGATTTAACATTTAGATTTAGCTTTAGCATTTAGATTTACATTTACATTTACCATTTACATTTAGATTTAACATTTAGATTTAATATTTAACATTTGGGTTGGACATGCCAACATTTTCTTAACAGTTAAATGTAAGAGGTTGTTTTAGATGTGATTCAAACTTTAATGTGAGGAAAAATGTGCTAAATATGAGGAAAATTAACTAAATGTTGAAAATGTGTGCGCTAAAACATTTCAGTCATTTTTTTACATTTGGCGCCCCATATAGATGACTGCTGGTTTTCTTAAACTTGTCTAGCCTACTTTACCAGCCATTAGTTTCAGAATTGGAAATTATCAGTAAGGAACAAAAAAGATTCTAAATATTTAAATATTATATGTCTTAATTTTATCTTTTGAGTTATTGTTTAGCATTCCTGCATTTTCCTTAGAAGCGTTAGGTACTAAGGTAAAAGGAATGCAAACTTAACCTTAGCAGAAAGGTGCAAAGTTCACTGATGTTGGTGTGAAAATAAAACAATCCACTATCAAAGTGGAGACATCAGCAAATTTCACAGCCTTCAAAGTCTCAAATATTAACTCAATGAGATGAGTGAGCATGTCTGAGCAGTAGAAAGAGTTGAGCATATGTTCATCCTATCTTGTATGACACTAACTCGTGAATACCAAAAGTGCCCTTCCGAATGTTCTTTTCCAAAAATCATTCTGTGCACTTACATAGTGATAACGCAGAGTAATTTAATTAGTTTTGAGGCAAATTAAATGCCATACCTGGATGGACAGATTAATTTCGCCATCAGTTTCAATCATCTCATATACCAACAGAGCAAAATCCTCAAAGCCATGTCTGTCCTCACCACAGCCAAGCTGCCTAAGCCCATATAGAGAGCATCTGTTTTTCTACTGTGGTAAACCAGATCATGCTGTCACTCATTCTTCCAACTGTGCACGAGAGGCCACCAGCTGGCACTCACCCCACCTCAGTGAGTCCATTCCTTTGCCTCTTGAACAAATCCCTGATTATGCCTCTTAAGGTCACATACTCGGGGAATCTCTCTGTCCTTTTACCCCTTGTGAATTCTGGAGCTGTGGCCAAGATTTAAATCTGCGACTTTAGCGGCCATGGATGCTAAACATTAACTCCATCAACAGAGGTCTCATTGGGAGTGGAACTGTCCCCCATTGCACACTACAGATAGACCTCCAGGTCTTTTTCATCAAGAAACATATCACAGAGAGCAACATCAGCTCTGTCACATCATGTATGGACTATATTTATTCCAAAGTCCCAAGTATGCTCCCCACAGGAAATTTAATGCAACTTCTGGTGCCCATATGCCCCCGGTCACACATCATATTGGACTACATCACTGAAGTGCCAGATTCTGATGGACATATCATCATCATCATTATCATCTGCTACCAAATCTCCAAATTCCCCTGTCTTCCTGGCTTGCCCTTATCCTTTAAAATACTAGAGGTAATGTATACTTTAGTGTTCAGATTTTTACCCTTTTTCTTAAAAGTTGTAGTGAGTAACCAAGAGGTCAAATTCACATTTCTGGTATGGAATGCATTCATTCATGGAGAAATTGGGCACCACAGTTATTCCAAGTGGACAAGCGGATCAGAAAATTCCTGGGTACATTCTGTTCTGACAACCAGTATGACTGGTCTTGCTTTCTACTGTGTCATACAAAGTATGCTCAGAGCTTCTTGCATCACTGCACCACAGGAAAAACACCCTGGCAGCCATCCTGGTTTTTCGAACCCTAAAGCTCCAATGGAATAACAGCTTCTCTGACTCACCTGCAGTTGATGCCTGTTTCCAGAATGTGTAGGAGAGAGCCCACCAGCTGCTAGAAATTACAGTTCAGCACCACAAACAACACACTAACTGTCAAATTGGGGAGACCACCAAATCTTTCAGATTCTGTTTTTCTGTTTGCAACATAACAAAGCTAAAATATTATTAGTCCTTATGGGTAGCTCAGTGAAAATGAGTAAATTTAGCCTGAAATTGTTCACCTCCTTGAATTAGAGCCATTGTCTCAAAAAGGCTTACTGTCACTTCAGCGTAGAGTCTTAAACTCGGCAAGGGTGTTTCAGAGTTTCCATGTTCTTCCCATGTCTATGTGGTTTCCTCTGGGTAGTTTAGTTTCCTCCCACAGTCCAAACACTTGCACATTATGCTAACTGGCCATTCCAAATTGCCCTGTGTGCTAATGTGAATGGTGAGCTGCAAAGGGTAAGTGGTAAGGGTAAGTGCTAAAGGTATCTGCCTCGTCACAAAGTCACATGAGATAGGCTCCAGCCTGCCAGCAAACCTAGTAGGATTAAGCAGTTGGTCAAATGAATTAATGGATATTTTGCAAGGTTAAAAAAGTGAGAAAACCCCCTGAATGTTTAAGTTTCATTCTGAATAGCTTAAGAGGCTCTCACACTTCCTTATTCAGTGCAAAAATAAAGTAGAAAGTGTCCCTATTTACCCTAAACTTCTCTGAAGCAAAGTCAGAAGTAAAAATGATATATTCAAATAAAAGGAGAAAAAGGAAAATAGGAAAGTGAAAACACACATTGAGAGAAGGAGCAGCACAAAGAGAGCATGGATGCTAGCATTGTCTCAGCGGGCAGAGACTCACACAACACCACACCAGCTTTGCATTTTAATAAAACACTCTGCAACTTTTGGAGGGGAAAGAGAGAGAGTTGCACACACCAAACACAAAAGAATATTTAAAATGCTAGAGCAAAACAACTTCTTCTCTTGCTCTTTCTTTTTCTCATTCCATTGGGGTTGAGGTGCATAGTAGAGAGCGGTGATTGAAACATCTAAAGAATGTGTATTTGACAGAATGCATGCAACCAGCCACACTTGTTTTTCAAAAAAAAAAAGGAAAACCAAAAAAAAAAATCATGCAGTTGGACTTTGCATAGGAGTTTGCAGCATGACACTATAAACTATATAAAACCACACTAAACATTTCTAATACAATTACAATGATAGTCTGGACAAGAGGCAAGTGATTAGCACTGTCAGTTCACAGAAAGAAGGTTCTGGGTTTGACCATTAAGTCAAGTCAGTTTTATTTGTATAGCGCTTTTTACAATTGACATTGTCACGAAGCAGCTTTACATAGTAAAATGAAATTAGGAAGGAATGTAAAATTTTTCTCTACAACCCCCTACACATCCCTAATGAGCAAGCCTGCGGCGACAGTGGCAAGGAAAAACTCCCTCA
>JAOUQZ010000025.1:6539807-6566166 GCA_028564935.1 Neosilurus hyrtlii
TAAACAAAGAACAGAGAGGTGAAGCAAACATTTCTGCTTTATTGAAAGAAGCCTTAAGTGTCAGTGACAGTGCAGTAGAAGCCCTAGTTACTCTACAGACTTTGACCTCAAAGGAGACAGCAATTGAGTGCACTGTGAGAATGGGGAAGAGGAGGTTTACTGTTTCTGCTGGGCAAATTACCAAAGTGAAGTGTAGAGTTAGGGAGTGGCCAAGGGGTGGAGCAATGCTCTTTCAACCTAGTTTATTGAGTAACTGTCCTGAGGGATTAGAACTATTCCTAGCATTGGTAAATGTCCCCAGTGGAACCACAAAAGTTGTTAAAATCCCTATACAGAACCCCACTAAACATGATATCTACCTCCCCAAGAGAGCAGTTCTAGGCACATTGAAGGAAATCACAGAAGTGAAACCAGTTGACTATCCTCCAGGTAGTTCAGAACCAGTGTCCCATCCAACTGTAAACACACTCTCAGCTCAGCTAAGTACAGACCAGCAGAAGACCAGGATATGAGAAAAAAGGCTTGACAAAACAGAGATGGCATCCACCCGTTGATGTGTCACACCTGGAAGAAGATCAACAAAAGATAGTAAGAGACATGTTGTATGACGAATCAGATATATTTGCAATGAATGATTCTGACATTGGTTGCATCCCCAACTTGCAGCTAAGAATTCATTTAAAGGATGAAACACCAATCCAAACATCCTACAATTCATTTCCCAAGCCCTTATACAAAGAGGTAAAGGAATATGTCCAGAACCTGCTAGATTATCAGAAAATCCACCTCGCTGTACTCCTCTCCTGTAGTCTGCGTCAGAAAAAAGGACAAGAGTCTACGGCTGTGTGTTGACTTTCAGGGGCTGAACCGCAAGACAGTCCCTGACCACCACCCTCTTCCACGCATCTCGGATCTGCTGGATAATCTGGGTGGCTACTCATGGTTCTCCATACTGGACCAAGGCAGTGCTTACCACCAAGGTTTTGTTGATGAGAGCTCCAGACACTTGACTGCTTTTAGCATGCCTTGGGGATTGTATGAGTGTATCCGCCTCCCATTTCGCCTTACAAACGCCCCTGCAGCATTTCAATGGTGCATGGAATTGGTCCTTGATGGTCTAAGAGATGAATGCTGTTTTACATACTTGGATGATGTGCTTTGTTTTTCAACTACCTTCCACTATCATGTTGATGACCTAAGGCGGGTGCTTCGGCACCTGCAAGACCATGGTGTGAAACTACGCCCCAAGATATGTGAGCTGTTTAAAAGCCAAGTCAGGTATGTAGGGCGCTTAGTGACCCGATAAGGTGTCCAGATAGACCCTAAAGACCTAGAGGCAGTTCAGCATTTGAGGGATAGACAGCCAAAGAATGTAGGGGAAGTTAGAGCTCTCCTAGGGTTCTTAGGCTACTATAGAACTTTCATATAGGACTTCTTTAGGATAGCCAGGCCGCTTTTTAAACTCATAGAAAGTCCCACTGAGTTTAGTCAGAGAACCACCCCAGCTAAATCCAATAAAACCAAGCTAAAGGGCACAAATAGTGGCCAGCTTCCATCTAAAATCCCTGTCCACTGGACCTCTGAACACTGTGCTGTAGTGTTGTACCTTGTTGATATGCTAACCAGTCCACCCATTCTGGCCTACCCTGACTTTGACTTGCCTTTTGTTCTCCACACTGACGCTTCAAATGAAGGTTTAGGGGCCATGCTTTATCAACAACAGGGAAACAAACTGTGTGTCATTGCTTATGGTTCCAGAACTCTCACGCCTGCTGAGAAGAATTATCATCTCCATTCTGGCAAGCTTGAGTTTCTTGCACTAAAGTGGGCAATCTGTGAAAAATTTAGAGATAACCTCTATTATGCACCCACTTTCACCATGTACACTGATAACAACCCTTTGACCTATGTGTTGAGCACAGCCAAATTGAATGCAGTGGGGCATCTTTGGGTGGGTGAGTTAGCTGACTGTCATTTCACTATCAGATATCAGCCAGGCAAATTAAACGCAGACGCTGACACCCTGTCACAATATCCACTGAGACTTCCAGACCACCTAAAGGAATACACAGAGAAAATGCCCCCAGATATAGTTTCTGCTATCTAGCAAGGGGACAAAGCGATGCGAGACAGTAACGTGCCCTGGGCGGCTGTGTTACAGTTGCATTCTGGTCCAGATAAAACATCCCATGAAGGCATTCCAGTTATTACTTCAGAAAATGTTAGAGCTGCTCAGAGGGAAGATGCTCCCATCTGTGAGGTGATAAACCTGAAAAGAAGAGGATGGAATCCTAATGATAAAGACACGAGACAAATGGGACGAGAGACACGCAGACTGCTACATGAATGGAACAGACTGACACTTGACAAGGGAGTATTGTACAGACAGACAGGACAACGAAAGCAGTTAAATCTCCCTAGTAAGCTAAAGTTGATTGTGCTCAAACACCTGCATGAGGATATGGGGCATGTTGGTGCAGACAAAGTCATCCATTTGGCGAGAGAGAGGTTTTATTGGCCTTTCATGCAGTGTGAAATTGAAGATTATGTCATTCGCAAGTGCCAGTGTGTTAAACAGAAGCAGGCAGTCATGCCAAAGAGAGCGCCTATGTGTTCAATAACTACAAGTGCTCCTTTCAAACTCATCTCTGTTGACTGTCTACATCTTGAGCCGAGTAATGGTGGCTACGAGTACATTTTAGTCATAGTAGACCACTTTACTCGCTTTGCACAAGCCTACCCGGCCAAAAACAAGTCGGGCAGGACGGCCACTGAGAAGATTTTTTATGACTTTATTCCGCACTTTGGGTACCCTAAAAAGCTACACCACGATCAAGGCAAAAAGTTTGAGAACAGCCTTTTTCAGAGACTCCAGCAGCTTGCTGGAATTACTCACTCTCGAACCACACCCTATCACCCACAGGGGAATCCCATTGAGCTTCTGAACAGGACTCTTCTACAGATGCTCCGCACGCTGCAGGAGGAGAAAAAAACAGAGTAAAAGGACCATTTACCTCACATTGTCCATGCGTACAACTGTACAAGACATGAGGGAACAAGCTATTCACTATTCTTCCTTTTGTATGGGAGAGCTCCGTGTTTGCCTGTTGATCTGCTCTTTGATCTGAAACCTAAACAAGAAACACAGTCCAGACAAGAGTGCGCGCAGAAATAGGCTTCTTGCATGCAGGAAGCATACAAGATTGCCTCTGAACACAGTGAAAAATGCTCAGCTAAGGGGAAGAAATACTATGATCGACATGTTAAAGGCATGGTGTTGCAGCTTGGAGATTGCGTGCTTGTCAGGAACCTGTCAGAGAGAGGCGGCCCAGGAAAACTGCGTGTGTACTGGGAGAGAAGGATTCATCATGTTGTTGAAAAGATCGGAAAAGGACCTGTGTACAGAGTTCTTCCAGAAACAGGAGATCGAACTCTGTGTTTTGCACCATAACCTGCTGCTTCATTGACATACAAATGCAATGGACT
The DNA here is from genome assembly GCA_028564935.1 of Neosilurus hyrtlii. Lineage (NCBI taxonomy): Eukaryota > Metazoa > Chordata > Actinopteri > Siluriformes > Plotosidae > Neosilurus > Neosilurus hyrtlii. The sequence continues at coordinate 6,543,294 of JAOUQZ010000025.1, forward strand.
GTACATTGACAAGCAATGAAGAATGTAAGAGGTCATGCACTTTTAGGACAGTAGATAGTGCAGTGGTTCCTGTGGTTCTCTTCGGGAGACTCAAGTTAGAAGCCCACGCATGCGCAGCTCAAAAATAATCGAGCTTCGGCTTGAGTGAGACGTTAATATTGTCATCTCTCCATCGGTTCACAGGTAATGAAAAAATCTTTTTTCTTTTTTTCAGTTCATGTCAGGATAGAATACATATGTAGTAGTAGTAACAGTTACGAGTGTTTTGAATATGATTTTGAGAAGTGTGAGAGTGTGTGTGTAATTGGTGAGCTGTATTTTGTAATTTTAAAAATGCACTGATCAGCGGCGCCATTTTGAGAAGTTTTTTTTATGAATGTGGGTTATGCTGTCGTTTTCTGAATCTTGTTACCGACGTTAGTTCTCATAAGGAAAGGTGTTTGAAAGTTTTAAGCAAGATAGCCGGCCGGTGGTAAAAGAAAGTTAAGCCATATGTTTAGACCAGTTTCACTTTCATGACCGAGCCATATTTCTTTGTGCGAATGCGTGAGAGAATGTGTAGAATCTGTGTCCAGGTTTTGTATAGTTTATGTTAATGCAGTGACTGAGGTATTTATGTTTGGAATATATGTTGAATTTATGTGCACTTTACTTTTTTTTACTATTATGTATTGTCAATAGCTCATCTCATGTCTTAATTTGTTAAATGTTTTAGCATTAATTTCACATTTATTTTGCAGTGTGATTGAATGGGTGTGTAAAAAAATAAACGAGCTTCGGCTTGAGTGAAACGTTAATATTGTCAACTTCCCATCGGTCCACAGTATCTATGCCTTGGCTGCACGGTGCTCCCTTGCCTGTGTAGCTCTTACTATCGGCCAAGGTTTTCCCTAGGCCTGGTGTCGGTAATATCTTCACTTCTCAGAAAGTCTGCCTCGTGTATTCTATGTTTTGTCAAGGCTTTCCTGGGGTTTTGTTTATACAAATTAAAAAGCAGATACTGGCAGTCCATTCTTGACAGACTAATTTTCAGTCATCCAAAAATATATTTCTTCAATAGTTTTTACTCTCCATTCAAAATGAAACACTGCCAAATATATGCATGGTGTACCATATTTACACTGATAAGATGTTCACATGGGATTTGAAGATGTGTATACACACTCACACTGCAATATGGATATTCTGTTGGGAATACACCATTGAAGTAAGTGAAGGGCTTGGCTTGTCATGTTTATAGCAAATATGTATCTTCGAAGTGGAAAAACACACTTGCCTAAAGGGATTGGGCTTATATGTAGACTAATATACATTGACATTCAACTCAAGCCACATACTTAGTGACTTCTTTTTTTCCCCCCAAATGGTTACATATTCAGACAAGCAAACTGGATTGTCATGCTGCGGAAAGGATGAGTTTTTCCATTCTTATTTGTTTATTTATTTATTTTTTTTGTATTTAATAACCTAAATAAAATAAAAGACAGAATTATCAGCTCATGCTCATTAGAAGTACTACAAATACAGCATGAGAACCAGCATGAAAACCATGTACAAAAGGCAATCAAAGTGGTCTGTCAAGTCAAGTCAAGTCAGTTTTATTTGTATAGTGCTTTTTACAATTGACATTGTCACAAAGCAGCTTTACATAGTAAAATTAAATTAGGGAGAAATCCTAATTTACAATCCTAATCCTAGTTGAAAAACACACAGCAGTCTGTGGTTTGATTCTCACAAACTGAAAAGTAAGCAAAAGTATCTTAGAATGAACAAGGCTCTTTTGAATTACAATAATGCCACCAAGCATATAAATCATTTTTACATTGCTAAATTGTTTATGTCCTGCATGCAGGATAGAAGTGCAATATAGGGATATTCTGTTGGGAGCATGCTATTTAAAACAGTGAATTTAGTGCCATATTCATAACTGAGGGAAAAAAATGGATCATACTGGTAACATAGCCACTTCTAACAGTATAATACAGTAGTCCAACATTATCATATGAATACATTTCCTTCTGCTTCTCTGATGTGTAACAATTACTAAAAAATGGAACACGAGATCTCACTCCATGGGGTCAAAATGATCATGAGAACGGTGAGCAAAAATCCCAGAACCACATGGGGGCACCTAGTGAATGACCTGCAGAGAGCTGGGATTAAAGTAACAAAGTCTACCATCAGTAACACACTACGCCACCAGAGGGTTGAAGATGAAACGTGGCTGGGTCTTTCAGCATGACAATGATCCCAAACACACCTCCTGGGCAACAAAGGTGTGGCTTCATAAGAAGAATTTTAAGGTCCTGGAGTGGCCTAGCCAGTCTCCAGATCTCAACCCCGTAGAAAATCTTTGGAGGGAGTTGAAAGTCCATGTTGCCCAGCTACAGCCCCAAAACATCATTGCTCTAGAGGAGATCTGCATGGTGTGTGAAAACCTCATGAAGACAAAGTTTAACCTCTGTCATTGCCAACAAAGGGTATATAACAAAGTATTCAGATGAACTTTTGTTACTGACCAAATACTTATTTTTCACCCTAATTTGCAAATAAATTCTTTAAAAATCAGACAATGTGATGTTCTGGATATTTTTTTCTCATTTTCTCTCTCATAGTTGAGGTAACCTATAATGAAAATTGGAGACCTGTCTCATCTTTTAAGTGGGAGTACTTGCAGAATTCGTGGCTGACTAAATACTTTTTTGCCACACGGTTTGAGTGGTTTGAACTGAATACAGTGGGGTTTGAAGTTCATTCATACTATGCAAAGTATTTTCAGCGCTTTTGTTTATTAGCCATAGTTTTACCTCGATATACTTGTGGAAATAATTTTTTTGGCTGTCATTGCCTACAATAGCATTATTTGATATATTTTCTCCAAAACAATTACAGAGAAAAAATTATTTACTTCTTTTTATTAGGAGTCCTTTTAGACAAAAATGGTGGTGTATATTCCTCATAGCACACTACTGAATATATACATATAGTTGACAGCTACCTGGAACCTGGAAACCTGTGCTTCATAAATAGGTGTAAAATAGGTGTAAACTGTGGAATTCCTCATACACTCAACCTTAGCTCCCTGTACTGTATAAAGAATTGATAAATACTAGGATATTTTATCACAGAAACTCACGTGTCAGACTATTTAAATAGATTTAGTTTGTTTCACTCCTTGTGGAGTTCTTGTTTCTGCCACTATGAACAGTAAGAGTATCTTATCTTATCTTCTGTCTAAAATGGTTGCTGTTGTGATTTTCTCTATGATCTGTTTTTTTTTTTTTTTTTTTTTTTATTTTTGGGTAAAGGTTGTCTTGGCTTTTTTTTTTAGACCTGTGTCTGTTCCTGAGCCTCAGTTGTGTTTTCTGAGCTGTGCCTCAGTTCTTGACTGCTCCTGCTGACACTCTGCCCAACTACTCAGAGCCTTGCATGCCCTCACCCCAGTGATATAATGGGAACCCTGGTGGCTGTTTTGAATAAGGGTGCCTTAACTTTTGAATTACAACCTCTGTCCTTCCCTACAGACAGGGCTCTGGCATGGGCTACACCTCTCCATGAACAGAACAGTCGCATTTCCTGTCCTTTCATCTGTTCTCCTGGAAGATGAAGCATGTCTTCAATCAATCAGCAGGAGGGCGTGGGGCTGCGAACTAACTACTTCATCTTCATCAAGGATCTTGAAGCACAGCTGATGATGCCATTTGATTATTAACCTTGGCTCTGGAGAGTGGCTCGAATCAGGAGGCCCAAATCACAGGTTTTTTACAATGGACTTTCTGAATCTATAAAGGACCAATTGGCTGGCTGGGATCAAGCTAAGGATCTAGAGTCTTTAATCATTTGATTTATTCATTTGGAAAACCACTTGCAAGAACACAACAGTGCGCTTCCCCTGAAGAATAACCCCTATTGGGAATCCATGGAGGACACAAATCCTTTTTAATAGTCCCAGTTAACCAAGTCAGTGCCTGTGCAGTTGGGAGGTACATGGTTGACTAGAGTTGAAAGGAGTCACTGTATGGAAGAATAGTGTTGCTTCTACAGTGGCAAGCAATGACACTTCTGGGACACATGCCCTGAATTCGTAGCAAAAGACAGGCCCTGTTCAGCTTCAGAAGGGCTGTGACAGGGGACCTTGGGGTCTCCTGCTCTGTTTACTGCAGGTCTCTTTGTGCCAGTGGTCATATCCAGCCTTCAGACGTTTGTGGATTCTGACACCGCAGGTAATTTTATGGATATGGATTTGTCTCATGCACAGTCTCTTGGTCTGCCTCTTATCCCTCTTGATTCTCCACTATCAGTGACAGCTCTTGATGGGAACCCTCTAGGGGAGGGACATGTTTCTAAGGCAACTAAACCACTACTTGTCTCTATAAATTAACATCATGAGAAACTTTCTTTTCGTCTGATTCATTCCATTTAGTTTCCAATGGTCCTAGGTTTTCCCTTTCTCTCCACATAACCCTCATGTAAACTGGGAATACGGAATTATATGGAGTGGGAAACATTGTGCCAGTCAGCCTGCATCCTTCCAAGGCCTTCGCCCCAGGCATTCAAGTCTCTTGAATCTCCAGAGTTGTCTCAAGTTCTCAAGAGTACATGGACCTTAAGGAGGTATTCAGTAAGGAGAAGGTTTCTGTTTTGCCCTCTCACAGACTATGATTGTACAATTGACCCACAACCTGACTAAATGCCTCCCAATGGTCAAGTCTTTTCACTGTCAGCTCCAGAAGGGGTGGCCTTGGACAATTACATCAAGAATGCCCTAGCCTCTGGGTTCATCCATCCTTCATGATCTCAACTTCATGGAACCAGAGCAGGAATCTTCTTTGTGGGAAAGAAAGATGGGGGCGTTGTGGCCATGTGTTGACTATCATGCCTTAAGTAAAATCACTGTCAGGTATCAATACCCTCTTCCTCTGATGTCCGCTATTTTTAACTTAAGATCCCCAGAAGTGTCCATCTTCAACAGACTAGACCTTTGTAATGCCTTCCACCTGGTCAGGATCTGGAGGGGTGATGACTTGAAGACTGCGTTCAACACTCCCAGTGGTCACTATGAGTACCAAGTGATGCCCTTTGGGTTGACCAATGCTCCAGCAGTATTCCAATCCCTGATTAATGAGGTCATCGAGGATATGTTAAACAATTTTTTGTTCATGTACCTGGATGACCTCATTATTTTTTTCTTCATCCCTTCATGAACATGTGTAGCATGTTCAAGAACCTTTGAAGATTCTACTTAAAAAATACCTGTTTATTAAACTTAAGAGATGTAACTTCCATGTCTCTGAAGTGTCCTCTTTAGGATTTGTAATCAAGCCAGGCAGTGTTGACATGGACCCACAGAAGACTCAGACAGTTCAGGATTGGCCTGTCCCCACCGCTATTTAAGGGGCTCAAAAGTATCTTGGTTTTGCCAACTTTTATCATAAGCTTATCCTGGGATTAAGTACTGTGGGTGCCCCCTACCGGCCCTAACTAATAAACACAATGTCCTTTTACTTGGATTCCTGAGCCGGATATGGCATTTATCATAAGGCCTTAAAGACCGCTTTAATTCTGCTCCTATCCTGAGGCTTCCTGATCTAGCCCACCAGTTTGCGGTGGAGGTTGATGCTTTGAATGTTGGAGTGGAAGCAGTGCTGTCTCAGAGAGGGGAAGATGCAAAACATCACCTGTGTGCCTTCCTATCTCGGAAGTTGTCTTCAGCCGAGAGGAACTACAACATCAGAGATTGTGAATTGCTTGCTGTTAAGCTGGCCCTTGAGGAATGGGTCATTGGCTCAATGGAGCCAATCAACTTTTTTTAGTCTGGACAGATCACAAAAACCTAGAGTACATTAGTTCATGCAAAACAGCTTTGGGCGGCCTTGCTTTGAACATCCTGGGACTACCAACCTTAGGCCAAATGTAGCCGCAGACCAGTTCTCTTGTTTCAGACAGGGCAAAGAGTCTGACTGTCCACCAGGAATCTTCCACTCAAGGTGGAGAACTGCAAGCTAGCCCATCACTTTGCAGGTCCATTTAAAGTGGTCAGGATGGTCAACCCGGTGGCCTACAAACTTCAACTGCACTCTTTTCTCAAGGTCAACCCAATGTTCCATGTTTCCCAGTTGCACCCTGTGCTCATGTCACCAATGGTTCCTGCTCCTTCCCTCCCTTCTAGGACCATCAGTGGTAAACTGGCCTTTATCATTGTAAAGCTGCCAGCTGCCTGCTGGACTTTTGGTGGGTTCGAGGCTCATTATAGTACCTGGTCAACTGGGAACAATATGGTCCTAAGGAACGCTTGTGGGTCGCAGCTCAGAACATTCTGGACCATACACTAATCACAGACTTTCATCAGAGCCATCATGGTTATCCAAGGAACCTCATAAGACGTTCATAGAGAAGGGAGTCCTGTCAGAACTCTGCCTTTTTTTTTTTTAAATCTGTATGACCAAAAGATGTCGCCATTTCTTGGTTTGGTTTTTCTCGTACATCCAACTATGTTATTCACTTAAACTGTGCCTAAATGCGTTATTACAATCTGTTCCTTATTCCAATTACTATTTAAATCATTTGTTATGTTTTACTCCTTGTGGAGGTTTTGCCACTACAAACAGTAAAAGTATTTAATCTTCTGTCTATCATGGTCATTCTTGTGATTTTTCTTCATGATCTCCTTTATTGGGCTTTGCCTGGCTTTTTGAGTCCTGTCTTATTTATTTTTATTTTTTTTACTTGTATGTGTTGCTGAGCCTCATTTGTATTTTTTGAGCTGTGCCTCAGTATTTGAGCCTTGTCTGTATTCTTGCAACAACCCTGTTTGAACTGCTGTGGATTCCTTTACTGTGTGTGTGTGTGTGTGTGTGTGTGTGTGTGTGTGTGTGTGTGTGTGTGCTGTAAAAGGAAGTTTGGTTTTCTGGATTTTGGGACTGTCTGAATCATTTTCTGTTTTCCCTGACATTAAAACTTCTCAACCTTACTAAGGCCTACTGCAAGTGTGTCCAAACCTGGATCACTTGATATTCACTTCTCTCAATAAAGAGACCCGAGTTCAATTCCCATGAGTGGTGAATATCATGACATCATGTGAACATATTATCCAATCTTCAGTTAACAAAACCCTTCAGTTCTTATGAAATAGCACTCTCTTGTGCTCAGTTGCATGTAGGCTCCACCCATATAGAATTTCCATCCCCCCATACAACACCATTATTTACACAGTCAAAACAATAGGCAATAAAATGATACCATCATATGCCCCATCATCATTTATATATAAAAGTCCTTTAATATTGAAATTAAAGAGCTCTGAAAATGTAGTAAAAAAGAGTTGCAAATTAGTAAAATTATGTAGCAGTAAAAATATCTAGATCTACAGTATAATTGCTAAGCTACTTGAAATTTAAGTTGGGCCCCTAGTTAAGATTAGCAAGCTGTAAACTTACATGAAAAGTATTTTTAACATGGTCCATGCTTCCTGCTCATGTACCATTCCCGAAAGTCCATGCTGCATCCATGTTACTCTGTTCACCCTTAGGCTCAAACTGACAAGTCATCCCACAACTGTCATGTTATTATATTATCTTACTGGAAGGTTTGAAGACAGTCTGTCACTGTAGATACAGCAGGTTTATGCTCACTTGCATGCTGCTCTCTATTTCAAAGTATGGGATTCTATAAATACGAGTACATTTTGGTCATAATCTTATTTGCAATGAAAACTGTTTGCACCCTTTATCACTGACAGTATCCCAGAGTTAGTGTTGCTTATTTGAATCTTTAAAAACCTTTTGGAACCTTTACAAGAGCAAAAAGAAAAAAGTAACAAACAAACAGATAAAATAAGGTGCACATTCACTTGTAATTAGTCTATGTGTTTTATCTTCCATTATTAGTTCAAGTTGGCTGAACACAAAAGTTTCCTGGTGAACCACCCTAGAACTTACTATCTCCAATGCAGATATCTTACTACTGAGATCTCTTACTGTCTCTTATTTACTTGTTTTACATATTTTTTTGCTTCTGTGTACATTTACTGCTTGACCAAAGGTAAGATTTTGCAGTAATTTTTTTCACTGTTTGCATCGTGCATGTTTGTGTGCTCTTGCCTCAAGATAGCAATGTTTACTAATATCATAGCGCCTGGTGCTTGGGGTCATTGACACTCACGTAGTGGAGTAAGCAAATAGTTTTAAAAGCCATTGTGGCCAATTTTATTTTATTTCAAAGAGATAACACTGTATTTCATCTTTATGGTAAATGATTATTTATTTATTTGTTTGTTTATTTATTTTTCTCTTAAATAGTGGGTTATATTCAGTATTTGATAGTATAATTTACACTCCAGCATACAAATATTGCTAAAAAATTGATTATATACTTAATATCAAGTGACTTAAAAAAAAATCCATCTTTATCTGTCTCTAGTCCAATGAGTTGGTGCCCACATCGCCTCAGATTCCTGATCTTGGCTGACAAGGGTGCAACTGAATATTTTCTTTCACTGTCGCAAGGTGTGTGTTTACACATGTACCTTTGTTTGTTTTGGTTGCAAAGAGTACTTACTGTAGCTATCCTATCCATTCGCACAGTCTGGTGAACTTTTTGAACATTCTGGCATAAGCAAGAAATTTTTACCTAAATAACTCAGTCATGTTTGTTTGTTTGTTTGTTTGTTTGTTTGTTTGTTTATTTATTTAATGGGGGGGCTAGCATTTTGTGTGAACCCTCATTTGAATTTAATTCAGTTGTATGTGTATAGCACTTTTTACAACCGACATTGCTTCAAAGCTTTACTTAGTAAAGCAAATCTGGTGGAGAATTTATACATGATTTTCTAAATTTTTCTATAAACACCATACATCCTCTATACTGCTGTATGTCAACATCAATGGAGATGTTTGAAATACACAAACTTCTGAAATACAAAAGATCTGCATAGTAACTTTGCCCTATATGTGTGCTAGGGTTGACAAGGGCATTGATAGATGTGCTCTGTGCTCATGCATGTTTAAGGCAACCAATTTAGGGAATTATGTTATGTCTGCTCCTGGATTAGAACTTATCTTATTGTTTATCAGTTTGTAGATGCAAACGGTGACATCTTTGTATGTTCTAATGATAAGTTTTGTGTTCCACAATGTTCTGTTTTAGGTCTGGTGCTTTTTTCTTCATTTATGCTCCCTTTGGGTAATATTATTTGATGACACACATTTGTAAATTTCAGTAAAGCCAAATGAGAGACACCAGCTTAATAAAGTTGCGGAAAAACTTGTTCATGCTTTTGTTACATCAGAATTAGAGATTGTTTAGATTACTGTCTGAATGTTCTAAACATTTTGTACAAATGGTCTGTGTATTAACAAGCTCGTTAGTCCAGAATGCAGCAGCAAGAGTCCTTAGTAGAACCAGAAGGTATGAGCACATCACCCTTATCTTATCTACACTGCACTGGCTCCCAACTAAATTGTGCTTTAAATATAAAATACTACTTTTACCTATAAAGCACTAAATGGTCCTGCCCCATAGTAACTCAGCAAACTTCTTGTCGTTTATGATCCACCATGCCCACTTAGATCAAAAGGTGCAGGCTACTTACTGATACCGCAAATGATTAAAGATTACTGCAGGGGGCAGTTGTCCAGTTAATGTTTGGGATTGAGACACAGTCTTTGTTTTTAAGACTAGGCTGAAAACTTACTTGTTTAGTCAAGCATTTTATTAATAGTCTTTTATTGGTTAAAGGAGCAGATCTGGGGGTTCTCAGATATAGAGAGTTCTGGTAACCTGTAATGTTTGGATGCTGTCATTCCCTCACTCTCACATGCTCACCCAGGTCCGTCAACAGTGGGATGGCTGATTGTCTTATGTCACAGGTTGCCCTCATGCCTGTCTTTCTTCTGGTACTCTCTTCTTAGTTATGCTGCCATACTCAGTCATGCCGAAGTGCCTGCTTGCACTCAGCACTAATAAACTCTTCTATAACCATAACACTGTTATGAGTATACCTAAGAACCTCTGTGTGTGTGTGTGTGTGTGTGTGTGTGTGTGTGTGTGTGTGTGTGTGTGTGTGTGTGTGTGTGTATTTGCTGAGGTACACATTTACAGCATTTAGCAGATGCTTTTATCCAGAGTGACTTACAATTATCATTTTTATACAACTGAGCAATTGAGGGTTAAGGGTGATGATAGGGATTGAACCACTGTCCTTTAGATCAGTAACCCATCGCCTTAAACACTAAGCCACCACTGCCCCCACATGCTACTCCTGAGATAGCACAAACTATAATGAAGTTTCTGCATGGATTGTATTTTTATCTGGTTTCACCCAAATGAGAATGGGTTTCATATTGTGTCTGGTTCCTCACCAGGTTTCTTCCTCTTGTCGACTAAGGGAGCTTTTCCTTTCCACCATTGCCATGGGCTTGCTCATTGAGGATGTGTGTGGTTTGTAGAGAAATGTCTAAATGTTTTACCAAATTTGTTTTACTATGTAAAGCTGCTGTGCAACAATGTCAATTGTAAAAACAGTATACAAATAAAACTGGATTAAACTGAATTGAATTGAAACACTGGATGGTTGCAAACTTTCTCTTACTGAAATCTGATAAGATAGATGTCATTGTGCTTGGACTTCAAGCAGCTAGTATAGGGTTTCTGATTATATATTAACTGACTAGCAATATTATTTGAAAAACACAGTTTCCCTTGCCCAGATGCAGTGTATCAGATCCCCCCACCCCGGAGCCAGGCCTGGGAGAGGGGCTCGAAGGTGAGTGCCTGGTGGTTGGGCTTCTGCCCATGGAGCTTGGCCGGGCCCAGCCCTAAGAGGAGACATGGGTCCACCCTCCCATGGACCCTCCACCTGTGGAAGGGGCTATAGGGGTCGGGTGCAGTGTGAGCTGGGTGGCAGCGGCTACTATCTCTAGCTTTTTCAGACATGGAACCTTAACTGATTAGAATGCCCCCGAAACGTGTCCCTGGTGTGGTGTTTTGGTAATGTTTAACCAGGAAGAGACCCCTTGTTCGACCAAGAACACGCTGGAGGGACTATGTCTTTCAGCTGGTCTGGGAATGCCTTGGCATCCCACTGGAAGAGCTGGAGGAAATGGATGGGAAGAGGGACGTCAGGATTTCACTGCTTAGGTTGCTGCCCCTGCGACCCGACCCCAAAACAAGCAGAAGAAGAAGATAAAGATTATGCTGTAACTTTGAATGGTGTTTCAGTTTCATCATATGCAACAGTACATGACTTTGAAAGATTAAAATAGTGCGCTACTGTCTGGATGTTCTAATTGGTGCATAATCTCCAGTTAGTCCATAGTGTAGAGGCAAGAGTTCTTACTAGAACCAGAAGATATGAGCACATCACCCCTATCTTATCCACACTGCATTGGCTACTAATTAAATTCTGTATCAAATATAAAATGCTACTTTTTACCTATAATGCTCTAAGTGGTCTTGATCCACATTATCTTAGCAAACCTCTTGTCTGATTCCTTTTAAGGTTTCCTCGTTGTGTTGACTGAGGGAGTTTTACCTTGCCACAGGCTTGCTCATTAGGGATGTATAGGGTTTATAGAGAAATGTTTAGTATCCTAAGTTAAAATTCTAAATATAATATAAATATATAATCTAAATATATGCAAACTAAAAAAGAGATCCGAACTGATCTCCTTTAAAACACACACACACACACATACACACACACACACACACACACACACACACAATCATTTTATTCACTCTGATGTAGATATTAACTGAATCTCTTGATATGTAGTTGCATGATTTTATGCATTGCAGTGCTGTGGATTGCTGCCACATGATTGGCTAATTGGACAGTTGCATAAATGAATGTGTACAGGTAATCCTAATGAGTTACAGCAAGTCTTTTTAGGAGTGCAAAAGTTTGTATATGTCTTTCTGCCTATATGCTTGACAAAGTAATGTGCTGCCTACACTCTGTTTTGATTAAACTTCTCTAGTGAAGTACAGTGAGAATCTGTGATAAAAGGAAAATGAAGGAAGCAAAAGAGACAAAAAGGAGTAAACTCCGGGTTACTTTCTGTTTCCTTTTCTGAGTTCCTTTCTGCCAGATCATCTTGTCCAAACTGTAATACAGGGTTTTCATTTTACTTGAGTCATTTCCTGTGCTAGATTGGCTTGCCAAACATCTGTAGCATGAGTTTTCATTTAATTACAAGTCCAGAGGTGCAAGGAAGCCACAACAGACAGTTTAAAAAGTTACTGCATGTTCAGAATTATGATGTAACAGGATTTTGACAGCTGACACTATTTTTGGAATTGTGAAAAGAAGGTTATTTGATAGCACATTATTGTTAATAACACTACCTCTACCTATCCACTCTTTATAGAAACAGTGGCATAAAACCCCGCCCTCACCCAGAGTAGGCTGAGATGGGCACCAGCCTCCCCGTGACCCTAATTAGGAATAAGCGGTTCAGATAATGAATGAATGAATGAATGGCAAACATAAAGATTTAGCTACAGTCTCCACAGTTTACATGATCGCGAAAGTTATTTGTTTGTTTTCTGAACTGCTTAAGCCTAATTAGGGTCGCTGGTGCCCATTCCACTCTGGGTGAGGGCAGAACTCTGGGTGAGGGCAGAGTACATCCTGGACAGCTCGCCAAGCCATCGCAGGGCAGAAACACGCTGCCTACTCTTGACGAAAATCAGCAATGGTTCTTTTACATGCCTCTTACCATAGATAGTGAGAGACATGGCCGGCCTTTGATAACCCAATTAGCTGCACTGGGGGGACAGCAGTGACAACCTGTTGATAGTGGGGCTTGAACCCCCTACCTTGAGATCAGTAATCTAGCACCCTACCACTGGGCCACCACTGCCCCCCCATTTAGGAAACTGTGCACAAATTGTGCACCATTAAATTCTTGTATTTTAGAGAGCGTTGTGTCTTGTGTCTGAAAATCTCAGAAAATCAGTAGTTTTTAAAATGCATAAATGAACCTACCTGGGACAAACAACCACATTTACTGAGATAATTTTCCATATTTAAATATTTGAATGTATATTGAATGAATACATATGAATATTTTATGTATGCACTGCTGCTTAATGTATAAATTGTATAAATTATTTATGCAAAAAATAAGGGGGGTGGTGAAGGAATAATAAAGTTTGTAAAGAACAAAATCATTATGCATAAACTGTGGTTACTGATGATAAATTAGTGCACTTTTTTATACAGCCCAAGGACCCTAGCAATATGAGAAAACATTGTCCAAAGCTAATTAAGAGTTACATCTATAATCTCTTGAACTTCATCTAGCACAAAAAAATAATTCAGATGATTCAAACTTACTAGCTGCCTTAACACAAATTGTCTAAATAAAGCTGCTATTCTGGTTGTTACATCTCTTCCAATTCAAATTTGATGAGAATTTTAATTTGAAGGCAAAAGTCATCTTATGCTATACATGCATACATACATACATACATACATACATACATACATACATGCATACATACATAAATAATGCTTGATAATCTATAATTATAGAGGTACTAGCTTAATTCACAAAGTGAAAAGCACAAGTGAAAGATACTCAAAAACAAACTTAGTAAGAAAGAAAATATACTTTGTTATGGTGCGAAGCTAACTGTAGTAAACCACAATTGCCAGAGCGTGTCAATTTATGTATTAATACATGTAAACAACACCATATTACAATTAAGGTTAAATGATCATTTATAGGGAGTATACACTGTGTAACATTTATAGCTGCATTAAGGCTTTTATTCTAAACATTTTATTTACTCTAGTAAACCGAAATAAATATTTGTAGTACTGAAAAATATTTGTGGTGTAAAATTAAAGATGCTGAACAATTCCTCCAGTCTGCATTCATTATTAAAGGATTTTTAATATTGGCATAAGAATTTTTCTAGGATGCTGCCTTGAACAAAGGACAAAATCATGACTGAACTGTTTATTAGCCGACTATGTAAGACTGTGTAATTGCTAGCTCTGGTGAAAATTAATTTCTGATCAATTTAAACCCATTAGCTGTCTGACGCAGTGCTTGTGCAACATGTCTGTGCACTTCTGTGTGTGTGAAAATCTTTTTTCAAGCCTGGATGAGTCAGAATTACAGCTGCAGCTCTCATCAGGGAGGCGTGCACAGATTAATGACTGACTGCAACTGACACCAGTACTGGAACCCTGAAAAGCCTGACAATAAAACCCCACATGTGCCATTAATATACAATTTCAGTTGCAAATTCGTGAAGCATTACAGCGCATCTCACTGTGAAATCTCAGGGAGGTGGATGATCCTGCTGAGAGAAAAACCCGCCCGCTCAAATTAGCCCGCTATGGGGGTTTAACAAGAGTATTGTCTTTCAAGAGAGTAAGAAAAAACACATTAATGCAGGAAGTGTATCTTGGAGGTTACTACCTTTTCGTAATTAAAAACACAGAGTATTCAGCCATCTGTGCACTCATAAAAGTGTCGCTGAGAACATGGATTTATGGTACCTATGTGGGTTTTTTAATGGAGAGAATATAACTTCTTTTTTAACACAGTGCTGTTTTATAGCACAAACAAAGCCAGTGGAAATGTAGACCATTTTTACCTTAACCCCTTAATAGTATTTAATATTTGGCAAATTGTCTAGAAGTGTTTTCTTGTTTATTTGCTCTTTTTCTTGATCTGTATCTAAATGGATATATTCCCATGTCATACTGAAAACGAAGTGTTCATAACTGCCTCATTTAAACATTATTTGAATATATGTTACAGGTAATCAAAACAGGATGTATTGAGAAATAATATGACCATAACAACAAAAACATGAATGGTGTCAGCGTGTGTAACCGTTTCTTGGTGTTTTGAAATAATCTCCTACATTCCTGTGTATATTTATATTTGTGGCATTTGGAAGATGCCATTATCCAGAGCAACTTAATTTTTTTAATATAATTTATACAAGTGAGCATTTGAAAGTTAAGGTCCTTGCTTAAGGGTTCATCAGTGGCAGCTTTATGGATCTGGGGCTTGAATCCTTGACCCTCTGATTAGTTACCATCTCCATATCTGAATGTTTTTTAAACATCATTATTGGTGGAAAAAAAAACAACAACAACAAAAAAAAAAATAGATATTTTATGAATCTGTGAAGCTTGTGCATGAAAGTTTCTAATAATGATGGTTATCAGGCTCAAAAGCAAAAGTTCCATCCTGTTGCTGGAAAGATTTAGTACTCTAATTTATTCCTAGGTGTGGATAAGTGTGTTCTGAGTCAAATTCTGTATGCACCACACTGAGCTGGACAATCTGCTTACTAAAGTTGAAAGATGAACAAACGGATGTGCAATACTGAATATTTAAGTCACTGAAAGACACCTTTATATATTGTCCCTGTGATATCCTGGTGAGCTGTCCAGGGTGTACACCACCTTCCTATGAGTTTACTGGAATGGATTCCAGCCTGTCCACGTACCTAGTAAAGAATAAAGCAGTCAAAAAAATTAAAATTACATACATGCATATATATATATATATTGTGTGTATGCACATATATATATATATATATATATATATATACACAAACTTTATATAATAGAAATCTATGTTATTAATAATAATTGCATGTATTATATGTATCAGCACCTTTAGCATAAGTCATTTCAATATGAAATAAAAAAATAATAACATGAATAAACTTAATAAACAGATTATAAGAGAAAAACAAACCACTTATCTGTGCATTACTTTGCCATATTTTGCAATTAATAAATGGTTTACTATTGTAATATTATTCTTTTATTAGCCACTGTGTATTATATAGACAGTGCGCAAAGTCACCTTCAGTAACTTAATTAAAATAGACAAGAAATTCCAGTGTCAACAATTAGGTTAAACAAGAAGGAGATATTGTAAAATAGTACTAAGGCATTTAAAACAGATAGAAACACTGAGTGGGAAATTACACTGTATTAAACGGAAATGTAGTTTCATGTGCTATATGAAGCATAGAACATAATTTCCCTGTACACCCTATGTAGTGCATGTCATTTGATATTGAGGCGTAGAAATAAATGTGGCAGAAAAAAATAAAGCTTTATATTTCATGGTAAAAACAGACTATGTCTTTGTTACTTTCACAATTACTTAGGAAATAAGGATACATCAAAACATAAGAAAATATTATCTATAAAAGTATGATTTCTTTAGATTTAAAGCTTTTTAGTTGACTATTTAAAGCTATTGTTGCTCAGAATATTGAAATGCTGATATAGATGTGTCCCAGTTTCAGTTCTTACTCATTTACACTATCGATCCTTGCTGATGTCCCCTTCATTAGGATATAACAAAATAAATCATTGGCATCATAACACGTATCCTTTTTTTGTAATACCTAATGATAGCATTGTGGCTTTTTTGTTGTTTGGGGTAAACAGAAAACATTGTTAATCATGAGGACAGGCTTGATGTTTCCATATGGTGAAAATGTGAGATATTCCTATCCCTGTGAGGATGTCTGGTCCTTGCAAAGGAATAAAAATCACGTTGAAGACTGCGTTGCAAAAAGTTTTTTGTCTTAGCACTGGTCAGTGGTACACTGAATGGGTAACCAAAGTGTCTTAGAACAATAGAGACCTAACAGTTAACACACATAATCATCAAATAATTTACATATTCTAGCATGTTGAAGTCAAGGTTCAGAGGTGAAATCAAAATGAGTTCATATGTATATGATTAAAAACATTACTAAATTCAGTGTGACTTTAAATCTAATCATGGAGCTGGTAGCATAACATACATTACTGATGTAAATAAATTCACCTACAAATTAGAGCTGCCTCCCATTTCTAGATAATTTCTAGACATTTCTAAAAATCCAACATTTAATCAATCCCATACCTGTCCAGTGTTTATATCTAATGACTGTATCATTATCCTGATGATATGTCTTACCATAATGAATTAATTTATTTTTTGCTCAGTGTTCATAATGTACACTGAATACATACATTGTTAATGATAATAATAATAAAAGACTGAATAAATACACATACAATACAATATTTTATTAGGCGGGACATCATATAGTTTTTGGGTATTTTATTTTATTTTATTTATTTATTTATTTTTATTTATTTTTTATTTTTTTTAACCACAATGCACATTTGTGAGAAGGATCACGGAACAGCAAATCAGTTTAAGATAATGCAGATCTGGAATGTATAACACACCATGTGAATAATATGTATTTTGTAAATTCAGATAGACCTTCAGTTTTGAAGATGTCCCCAGTGGCTTGTTTTATATATATATATATATATATATATATATATATTTTATTTTTATAAACACTCTATATTAAGCAGCCTATGCGTGGCATAATGTTGAATATGTTCAGCGTTCAAAGGAAACACCATGAACACCACAGACAAACAATATCTTCCATTCGTGCAGAAACAAATTTGCTTTAGTAACATGTTGCTCAAATCGGGAAGGCCCGCGGCTCCACAATCAACCTCACACCAATCATTAAGGCTCAACAAACACAATGAAAAGCATTGGTCAATATAAATATATGCAATCCGGGATCCCAGTTTGTCATCTTCTTTTTTATAATGTAGTCCACTCACGCTCTCAGGTGAAAGATATATATTTTTCCCCAACAATAAAATCCGAATGTGTTCCTCTTGCTCTGGTTATATAAGATTAATACACAAACTCCAGAGTCCATATTCAGCATATTATGAATATACCTCCAAGCTCTTTTATAAAAAGAGTCAGTAGATGTTTAGAGCAATTAGAGAGGAAAAACTAAAAATCCAGAGAAGGTCGAATATTTCCATCCGCCCATGAGATTCCCTCGTTCCAGTTTGAGATATACCCGGTCCTCCCTTTCCACCATCAGTAACACTCCGTTACTTGCTGCCTCCCTTGTGACGTCCTGGTCTCCAGCGAAGGCAGATATGATGGGGTATTCATTGTGCATCAGGTTCACCTGAACACAAACAATGAACATGTAGATGCACTGAGTCCAGATATTAATCCACAGATGTGAATTTTAGGTGAATGTTTTTGCTAAAAAAAAAAGACATTTAAGGTCTAGACCTGCAGGAATCCCTGTCTATTGAGTGCCTCTCTAGCATTTTATTTTAAAAGATTTTGGTGGTCAGAATGAAATCTCTATAAATCCCATATTAATTAATTAATTAATTCATTCATTCATTTATTTTCTAAGCCGCTTAATCCTAATTAGGGTCGCGGGGGAGGCTGGTGCCCATCTCAGCCGACTCTGGGCGAGGGTGGGTTTGAAAACCATATAAATATTTGCTATTCTATTGCTCCAGAACATTTCCAGACATAAAAATGCTCTGATGGCTACTAAGGCATTTGCATTGTATTTCCTTCAATTTGCTGGTATATAATTCAAATTCAACATGAATTCATAACAAAATACCAAAGACATCTATTTTCTTATAAGAAAAACATATTTGGTACCACAATGCTAAAGGGCCCCTAAAGTAAAACTAAGAAAAATACTGTTAATGTTCAGAAATATACACTGGGTAGTAAACAATCTCAGCTGCTCTTAATATCTTAACTCATACATTTTTTTCTAAGCTCAATATTCTATAAATTCAGATGGACATCAAGATACTCTATAAGAAATCATTGCACACTTATATTTAATCCAGCATTAGATGTTCTTTTATGAGACACTGGTGCATAATCCTCTCCTCTTGTGTTTTGAACTATACATTAAAGGCAAGCACCCCCTCCCAAATAAATAAACAAATAAATACACAAATAAATAAATAAATAAATAAATAGCTAGATAAATAAATAAATAAATAACGATACGTACATACATACATACATACATACATACATACATAAAAATACATTTTCTTAAATACATAAAATCATCTCCAAGGACAATTATTATTCACACTAGACACAAAGACTACTTCTGTAAATTGCACTTTTTCACACAAAAGGTTGTTTTAATTACTATATCCATGCATGTTACACTCTAGCACACAGCATCACCAAATGATCTCTACCACTTTACACCATTAGTATACTCTTTAATATTCTCACCTGGATGGTTTGTCTGTTGTAGACTTTCACCACATGGAAGCTGAAACTGTAAATTCCCCTCCGTGGTGCCGTGAACACGCTGGCCTTCAAGTCAAAATGGTTGCCAATGTTCACTAAAACCTGACAAAAAGGGCAGTACAAACATGTTAAACGCTTTGTAAACAATTTGTTTATTTACTTATAGCCTTAATTTATCTGTTTGACTACTATATCATGCTGATTTAGACAAAAATCAGCTACCATACTATGTAATAGTCACAGTAAAAACAAATAAATCAGTAAATAACCACTGTCAAAACCTTTACATATAAGACACATCTCTGAGCTTATGAATAAGAAATTAAAATGTGCAGTTTATTTTTTTCATTAGATTAAGTTCTTTATGTGTAGATTATGCATTCACTTTTCACAGGAAAGGCATAGAGTTTTATTTTTCACCTATGATCATGTAGTATTTTCATAAATTCACACATGAATTAGCAGGGCATAACATGGTGATATGATGCTTCACTTGATTTTTTTTTTCCTGTGTGTGTGTGTGTGTGTGTGTGTGTGTGTGTGTGTGTGTGTGTGTGTGTGTGTGTGTGTGTGTGTGTGTGTGTCAACATATTAGTCACATAATTACATCAAAATTCTTGTGATTTTCATACTATTGCCTTGGTTTGATGATTCTGAGTAAAAAGAAGAACAATTTTTATTGAAGACCAGCATTGCAGTGCAACAGAGTTTTTCCCCCTGTGATATGTAAGTGTTAATTTGCCCTCAAGAGTGTCTCACCAGGGAAGTTGCAAAGTTTGACAGTTAAAAAAACAATAACAAAAAACCCTGTATGTATACAAGTATGAAAAAGGTTTCAATCTTGCAACATTTAATTAATCAAATAATGATTTAATGTCAATGATAAATCCAGCAGTGTAGATGTGGTTTTTAAAGATCTTTGGTGAAGTCAGTAACCACAACATGATTTTAAAATGTAGCAAAATATCCTACATATTAAATGACAATGATGATGATGATGTTAATGATGATTATTACTATTATACAACTTGTGTATATACTATGCATTTAAAAGTTATCAGAGATAACAAGAATTCATTCTGATAAATGAAATTAAATATTGTATGTATTCATTTAGCACAAGAGCTTATACAGTGGTGTGCAAGGTGAACTGATTAGGATAGGACATTCAGCATTGTAAGGGAAGGATTGTTCTGTGTATTATCTGTAAGTGCATGTACCGTGGGTGGATTTATTTTTAGTATTAAGCTTTTCAACCCTTATCAATAATAAAAACACATAAATGGCAAGAAAAGAACTGTGTGCCAAAACACAAAATTACACTAAGACGCAGCCCAACTCTCACTCCCTTTCTGTTAGTCTACTAACACAATGCAATTTAAGCCTATCTGTGTTCATTTAATTTAGTGGTAACTCATTCGAATCAGATTTATTCATTTATGCAAATGGGGTACTCTGGCAAAATAGGTGTGATTTCAGCATGACTAGTGAACCTACAATTCACTTGTAATGAGTACCATCCAAAAGCTGAGTTTTCCTTAGATTGGAATAATTTAATTTAACACTAAAGTTGCTAATTTAAATCTGATAGCATGACAGAACTGGAACTATGAATGTGTTAAATTCATACAGAATCTTTTCATTTTTGAGATTTTAGTAATGAGGTTTTGGAAAGCTTATAATTTTAAAATACTTAAACAGAGCAAATATGTTTTGTCAACACATTGGTACATTGTACATCTGTGCAGTTACAACCCTGTAAGTTATTTAGTAATTAGTGTGGGTAACTCCCAAAATTTATAAGCAATAAATAAATTATATACCTGGTCAAAGTAGATGGTGGTGGAGGTGTTGCTCATGTCAGATGGCTCATGATTGGTGCCCCTGATGGCAGAGAATGCTACCCTGGCACTCCCTGAGCGCACTGAGATGCCAAGCGCTGATGTCACACCGCCGTCCGACGATGGGTTCGAGTCGCACACCACCAGGCATTTCCCTTCCAGGACCACAGGTTCAGTGTCATTCTGACCAAGCGCTATTCCGACACCAAATACCAGAAGAACGAGGGCAAACACCAACATCTGTGCAACGTAGTGTCCCATCATAATCACAAAGGCAAGGTTACAAATATGTTAAATCCGACTCGTTTGAGAAATTCTTATGGCATTAATCGCCTCCTTCGAACTCACTCTTTTGGCTTTCTTTCTTTTTCCTTCCTTTCTTTTCTTTCTCTCTTTCTCTTTCTAACTATAACTGCTGCTCACCTTTTCCCTTCTTCTTCCTGGCTGATACTGAGATCTTCAGAGGAGTTGCTTGATAAATTCTAGTGGGAAAAGAAAGTACAGATTAAGTTTAAAAATATCAAAACCATTAGACAGGCTCTGTTTATATAAATCAGAATTTCATGCAGTACTATTCTTATTGGCTTTGCAATGTATCTCTATTTTGCCAGTTAAATTGTCATTAAAGCTACTTAAAAATAACACCTTTGTAATTTTGCCTCCTATGACTACTTGTCTACCATTTGTCTCTATAATAGACATACAACCCTTTGGCTGCACTATACATAATATTTAACTACAGACTTATATTCAAGGTGATGTGTAGCCATTACAGTATCATTACATGCCAGATTTAATATTGCATTTACCTGGTAAATCCATTGCTGAGTGGGACATCTGTGTCCTTCGGAGGCAGAGAGCAGAATGGAGAAAAGTCCCCCCCCCTTCATTCCTTTATAAGCACAATTCCCGCCCATTTTCAGAAGTACACACACACACACACACACACACACACACACACACACACACACACACACACACATTCAGTACCTGAATGTTGTGGACTTCCTCCATGTGAAATCACCCAGTAATCTCAGTTACAGAATAAATAGATCTTAAGCTTTTTTTTTCTACCAGTGAACAAAATAAAACAAGTTTGAAGTCTGCTGCCAAAAGTGCCAAAAGAAAAACTGTTCTGAGAATGAAGAGGCAGAACAAAGGTGATAATATTGAAATAGCACAAAATAATTAAAGCACAAAACATGGAGGAATTCATGTTGGGTAAGTGACAAGAATCTTTCCATGCCCCTTTATTTGAAGGAACAGACAATCAAAGGTGCTTTAGCTCCATCCAGTGGAGGGAAACACAGTGTTCAGCTTTTACTGAGGGAGCCTCTCATTACTTCTTTCTCACTGTCTTTATTTAGTTTACTCAGTCAAGTATTAATGATGTGACTTTACCTGACCCAAAATCAAAATAGACAGGAATGTAAAATACACTTGCCCAGAGATGAAGAGATTTTTAGAAATACAAGTTCCATCAAAAACCATTAAATAATTTGTCTATCTGTGAAAACCAATAAGTGGTTTTCAATAACAAGGGTTTTTCTTTTCAGAAAAGGCTTAAAATAGATTATCTTTGGAAAGCTAGAATAATTAAATGATTAACCATCAACAGAACCCATGAGGAACCCTTTTTCAAAGAGTGTAGACAGACAACACACACACACACACACACACACACAAACAGAAAGAGAGACAGACAGAGAGGGAGAGAGAGAGAGAGAGAGAGAAAGAGTTTTCTGTAACTGTAAATCATAATTAAAAAAAACATGCAAACCAATTGTTTTAAAAATAAGCAGAATAGGAATTATTCAGTTTCACTTTCATCATTTTCCATATTCCCGGAGCACACCCCACAAGATAGCCCGAGGGACACGGTCAAAAGCCTTCTCCAAGTCCACAAAGCAC
>JAOUQZ010000025.1:6606467-6623355 GCA_028564935.1 Neosilurus hyrtlii
TAGAACTAATTGATAGAAAGCTTCACCCTGGCTCATGCGTTTCCTGTACAAGACACCATTGTCTAATACAAGTTGGTTAAACACTCGAAGCATAAGTTGAACTTCCCGATCTTCTTGTCACAGTAAGTGAGACACTTTCTCATACCAACAAGGTCAATAACTCTGCTGATCTGAAGATCGTTTCTTTGTTATGCAGCCCAATCTTGCTGTGACATATGAGGTAGGTTGCTGAATCCAGGCAGCAGATCAGCCTGGGAGAATTCAGCTGGGATAGCACCCACATCAATAGCAAGACACTCTACTGCAACGGATAAGTGGCTGCCCTCTTCGCCATCTGAAACATTATTTAGCTCATGTCTCTGGCGGATAGGCTTGAGAGCTTCTTTGGGGAAACTGAGTTCACTCCCTTCAGCCACAAACCTTGAAATTAACTGTTTCACTCTGTCGTCCTCAACTTGAGCACTTTGATCAGCTCCAATTAGGTCATGTGGACGTCTGAATAAACCGTCTGCATCTGCATTTCTTTTGCCAGCTCTATACTGTATGTTGAAATTGAAATTGGACAAGGCAGCAAGCCGCCTGTGTCCCTCGGCGTCAAGCTTGGCTGATGTCAAAACTGATTTCAGAGGATTGTTATCCGTCATGACCGTAAACTCTGCACCATAAAGGTAATCAAAAAATTAATCAGTGACAGCCCATTTAAGTGCTAAAAATTCAAGTTGGTGAGTGGGATAACGTCGCTCACAGTTAAATAATCTGCGATTTGCACAGGCAGTTACCCTCATCTCACCATCTTGCTCCTGATAAAGAGCTGCCCCAAGCCCATGCAGGCGGGTGTCGGTGTAAAGACATATGGCTTCCTGGGGTTGGAAGCCATATGTCTTGTACACCGACACCCGCCTGCCAAGCCAAGGACTGGAGCAGTCGTTAACTTTTCAATGAGCGTTTTGAATGCATCCTCACAATCTGAGGTCCACCGTTCATTGAAAGGTCGTTTCAGGTCAGAGTTTGAGAAAAACTTTGAACTTTTGGACTTCTTCCGAAGAGGAAGGTAACCAGCAGTCAAGGCGTTAAGAGGTTTGGCAATTTTTGTATAATCCTTGACGAACCTCCTGTAATATCCATTAAATCCCAAACAGGATTTCAACTCTGATATTGGCTGGACGAGGCCAGGTAGTCAGTCATCTTCCCTGGGTCAGTCTCGACTCCGTTTTCTGAGACAACATGACCAAAATATTTAGGTGACTTCTTAAAAAAAATGGCACTACTTAGGGGATAGTTTGAGGCCAAATTCCTTCAGCCTACGTAAGACATGCATGAGGTGGCATTTATGTTCTCAAGTGTGTCGACGATTATAATAAGGTCATCAAGGAACACTAAGACTTCCTTGAGGTTGAGAGAGCCCATGCATTTCTCCATGACTTGCTGGAAAGTTGAGGGGGCGTTCGTGACTCCTTGGGGCATCCTGTTAAATTCCCAGAAGCCCATATATGTAACAAACTGTCTTGTGTTTGTCCTCTTCGTCTCCATCTGATAGTAGCCCAATTTCAAATCCATAACAGAAAATCATTTGGACCCTGTGAGAGCGGCAAAGGTTTCCTCTATGTTGGGTAAGGCATATGCATCCTTTATTGTCTGATTGTTTAGCTTTCTATAGTCAACGCATAAGCGGATGGTGCCATTCTTTTTTCTTCACAACAACTATTGGTGAGGCAAAAGGGCTTTCTGATTCCCTTATTATGTCTGCATAAAAAAATTCTTTGAGATGAAGCCTCACAGCTTCAACATCTGTTGGATGAATGGGCCTCACTCTCTGCTTAAAGGGTGTCAATTATGGAATAAACTTCCAGTTAATTTTCAGTTAAGCAACCTTAATGATGCTAACTAGCTAGCTAGCAACATAGTAACCTTGAAATTTAGTAATTTGAAAATATCTTGAATAAATAATAAAAACAATTTTGGAATAATTATAGAATCATAGAGTAATATGGAAAATTATTCAGTCTCACAAGGTGATAAAAAAGTGATTTAAACAAGTAACTCTCGGTATCATACAATATTTTGCCTAATTAAAAAATGCCTATCATCTCAATAAAGAGGCACCTGCCAAGGAGTAGAATGTATTTAACAGAAATCACAAAGTCATAAAACAAATATGGTGATTAATGAAAAAGAGCTTTTATGAGCATTTTTTTCTCAAAGACATGCTTGGAAAATGTGTCATCACCTGTATAGACAATATTTAAATTTGCTCCCTGTCCTACCAGAGTCATGTTATCCACACCAAGCAAGTGTGTAAAATTACAATATTGGCAATTAGGAGTTATTGGCTATCTACTGGCCTTTGTACATTCTTTTACAGTTTTTCTCACTGGCCACTGGCCTCCTGCCAACACAGAGATGCAAACATAAATAGCTTCCAGCTATTAGACACAGGTGCAGCTCATCAGCATGTTAGCTGCTGGTTCTACCTGACTCCTGTCTGTCTGCTTAGTCACACCCTCAGTGCCACATATGTCAACACACATCAAGATCAGTATGTATCAGGCACATGTACAGATAGACCTCGGGTGGTGCCAAATCAGCTATACTTTTCACAAGATAAGATGCCTTTTAAAAGATGCACTTTACCAGATGGCACAGACTACACTCCCCAGAATCCTCTGCACAAATCTCAGTCACCTGGCTTCTGACTCACAGTACATGATCAACATTACACCTCTTTTCATTCACATATTCACCTGTGCACACATATAAAAGAACATTGTTTATCATCGGACTGTTTATCATTAAGTATTGCTTCAGTGTTTCTGTGACAAAATTTACCAAGCGTTTATACTGTGTTGTGATTCTCTGTATGGCACTTTTTTCTTCCACTTATGTTCTTTGGATTACCTTTAATGTGAGCTGATCCATGTGTGAGCCCTGTTTATTTCTTTGCTTCTTGGAATTGCTTGGTTGTATTTGGATAAATACTATGAATACTGCACTACTATTATATATTTTTTAGTAAATAAAAGTCTTAATCTCCACCTGCCTTACTTCCCTACCTACCTGCCTTTTGCATCTGACAGAAATTTATTCAGAGTCAGGTATTTCAGGTATCATCAGAATATATTTATGAATGTTTCAGTGTGCTTGTAGGAGGCCAGTAACCAGATGGTGAGACATGAGCTGTTTGATTATGCTTTTAACACTGTGTGTGTCTGTGTGTGTGTGTTTAGAGTGTGATCTTATGTTTTGGATATTTCAGTGTGAGAAAAAGAAAAGACAGCTGAAATGGGGACATAAAGTGAATAAGTCCATGACTCTTCAGTCGTTTGAACCCATGGGGTTCTACAACATGTGCCTAGTCTACAATATGGCTTTATTGTGTGACTTAGGGGTTATACACTGTGTGCACAATTATTAGGCAAGTTGTATTATTGAGGATTAATTGTTATTGTACAACTCTACAGTGCTCTTGATCAACTCAAAATGTTAACAAACCCTCAAACCTGAACATGTAAGTAGTAAAGGTTAAAGTAAAATCTTACTTTCTTAAGAGAATATCTATATGTACACCATTATTAGGCAACTGTGTGCAGAATTATTATGCAACTAAATGAAAAACAAAGATTTTCCCATCTCACTTATTTATTTTCACCTGTTAAAGTGAGAATAATAAACAAACTCAAAATTTACAAATAAACGTTTCTGAAATTAAAAAAAAAAAAACATAAAACCTCAGTGACCAATATAGCCACCCTTCTTTTCAATAACACTTACAAGCCTTCCATTCACAGAGTCAGTCAGTTTCTTGATCTGGTCCGAATCAACTTTTTTGCAGCTGCAACCACAGCCTCCCAGACACTGTTCAGAGGTGTACTGTTTACCTTAACTGTAAATTTCCTGCTTATGAAGGGCCCAAAAGTTCTCAATAGGGTTTAAGTCAGGTGAAGAAGGGGGCCATTTCATTAGTTTTTCATATTTAAGGCCTTTACTGGCCAGCCACGCAGTTGAGTACTTTGAAGCATGTGATGGAGCATTGTCTTGCATAAAAATCTTCTTAAAAGATGCAGACTTTTTTTCCTGTACCACTGCTTAAAGAAAGTGTCTTCTAAAAATTGGCAGTTGGTCTGAGAGTTAATTTTTAGCCTATTTTCAACACGAAAAGGTCCAACTAGCTCATCTTTAATAATACCTGCCCATACCAGTACCCCACCTCCACCCTGCTGGCATCTGAGTTTAAGTGGAGCTCTGTGTCCGTTACTGATCCAACCACGGACCCATCCTTCTGGTCCGTCAAGAGTCACTCTCATCTCATCAGTCCACAAAACCTTTGAAAAATCTGTCTTTAGATATTTCTTGGCCCATTCTTGACGTTTCAACTTATGTGTCTTGTTCAGAGGTGGTCAGGTTTCAGCCTTTCTTACCTTGGCCATGTCTCTTAGAACTAAACACCTCGTACTTCTTGACACTCCAGGTAGGTTGCAGTTGTAGAATATGGCAGCACTGGAGGATAATGGGTTCCTGGTAGCTTCATGTTTGATTCTTCTCAAATCTTTGGTGGTCAATTTGCGTCTTTTCTTCCCGACACGTTTCTTGTGACCCCATTGACTATTTGCAACAAAACGTTTGATGGTTCAGTGATCACTCCCCAATATCTTAGATATTTCAAGAGTGATGCATCCCTCTGAAAGACTTTATACAATTTTTGACTTTTCAGAGTCAGTTAAATCTCTTTTTTTGGTCCATTTTTCCTGAGGAGTAGAATCTGTCTAATAATTATGCACACCTTGATATAGGGTGTTGATCTCCTTAGGCCACACCCTCCCTTGTTACACAAATACACATCACCTGATATGCATTAAATCCAATAAGCATTCAAGTTTATAAGCATAACATATATTTATAAGCAATAAGCATTCGAGTTGGAAATTATGGATAAAATTATGACATGGTAAAAATAATCATTAGCCTAATAATTGTGCACACAGTTTAATTAGATTGTAACATTTTAATGGTATTTCTTGTATGAGTTTGTTGAGAGGATTTAAAGGGATCTAAAAAAAATGATGTGTGATTTTTTAGGTAGCTAAAAGAAATACTGGAATGTTTCTGGCTCATTAACATACAGGGCACTCCACTTCCTTCCAGTCTTCGCCAACACTCCTGTCACCTTCAGGTCATTGGAGTCTCTGTATATCAGCACCTCCCGTGCCCGTCTCACCTTGATCTCCTCTACCAGAGATTGTAGAGCCAACCGGAGCATTGTAGTGTTTCCATAGAGTGCGATGCTGCTTAGACTCCTGGGCAACTCTAACCATCGTATGAGGCAGCTGCTAACCTTTCTCTCCAGGGTCTCCACAGTAGAGATGTGGACCTCGTACACAAGTAGTGGCCGGAGTATTCTTGGCAATATAAGATGAGTTTTGCCAGCCCTTGGAAGAACCACAAATCCAGCATCTATAAATGCCTTGATTGGCGGTTGGGGGACCCCTTCTCTACTTTGGGGCCCCTGACACACAGGCTCCGCCAACTTGACAATCATGTTTATTGCCAAGGCAAACAAGACCACAGAGATGGTGTAGCCTATGATTATTCCCACCTCCAGTTTGTTCCATTTTGATGCTACAGCTCCTGTTGATACTCGCATTCTGAAATGGTCATAATAATTCAAGATCAAATTAGCAATGTGGTGTGTCACATGGTGCTTGGTCATGGTGGTCTGGACCAGCTTGTGGGGATGGAGCCGTATGCATTGGCTAAGTCTAACCACAACACTGTAAGGTCTAGGCAGCCCGGGACTCCAGCGATCCCTCCATTTTGCACAGACATGTCAATGTAGTTGTTATTTAAGAGGAAGTTGGCCAGGCACCTTGTTACAATGGTGAAGAAGATCTTTCCTTCCATGATCAGCAGTGAGATTACCTTGAACTGCTCAATCTCCTTGGAGTCCTTCTCTTTGGGGATCCAGATGCCCTCAGCAAATCCCCACTGCTGTGCCGTGGACCTTCTCTGTCCTCCGTATGACTCTTATTATCTTCTAGAGTTGTTTGAGTAGCCAGGGACAGTTTTTGTAGACCTTGTACGGGACTCCACAAATGAAGAGGACTCCATTCTTGGTTTCAGTATCAGAGCTGCCAATTTTCAAGGGACTGGAAACATGCTTACAATTTATTCTTCTTCTTATTATTATTATAATTATTAATAATAATAATAATAACTTTAATTTGAACTTAACCACCATGTGCTTTTAAGCTTTCTCTCTTTTTTATCTTGCTCTACGATATGTAAGGCACTTAACGACACCCATTTCAGTACCAGAACATGTCACAGTTCTGTTCTTTCCATGCCCTTTGCATTTTCCAACTTTTATGTCCTTAGGTGTTCAGTGCAGCACAGAGCACACTAATTAATTATAGGTGCACATTCTCTAGTGTTTAGCCCATGTTCTATCTTTCATTATCAGTTTATTTTGCCTAAATTCAAATGCTTTGGGGCACAACCACCCAATCTCACAGGCTTAGTATCTCTTATTTACCTGTTATTCACCAGTCTTGCTTTGGTAACAGGAACATGTGACTGTTGAAACTATCTTGCATATGTGCAATAACTTGACAGTATAACACTAATTTGAAGAAAGGTGAAAAGTGATGAAGTGTTAAGAATCAGAATCCGTTTTAATGGCTGAGTTTGTGTACACACAAGGAATTTAACTCCAGTTTAACTTCACTCACTGTACAGAAAGCATTTAAGCAGATTCTAGTAGCTTATACAAAAATTATATGACATAAAACATAAGGATAAATATAAAGTGAAGAAATAAACTGTAAGGAATATAATTGCAAAAACATAAAAATTGACAAAATTTGCAGTATAGTACAAATATTGTTGCTGACATCATCATTGACAAGAAACGGAAAAAGGCTACCCCACCCCCACTCTCTCTCACACACACACACACACACACACACACACACACACACACACACACACACACACACACAAAGATTACATCTGACATTGTTATTTAAAACTTAGTGACTTTTCACTGCTCATATCTTATGTGTCTGTGCTGACAGCTGCCATTTGATTATAGTTCTGTGCTCTCATCTGGCCTTTATATGGCAATGTTTATTACTATCATCATGTCCATTGCAATGAACTCTGACACTCTTGTTCAGAAATAACCAAATGGTTTCAGAAGACATTGTGGCTGATTCCATTTTCTTTCCCACTGATAACACTGTATATCATGTTTATTTAATACACCTGGTAAGTGAATGGCCACCTTTAAATCTACCTCTCCCCATTCAAAGTGTGTATTTGCCTTGCAATGCACTGGTAAGCTGTTCAGGGTGTACCCAACCTTCACTCAGTCAGCTGATGTAGGCTCCAGCCACACCACAACCCTATTAGGATTAGGCAGTTCAACAATTCAATTAATTAATAAATGTTGATATGAAGGATATCTTTATGCGACTCTCAGTAAGAACTCTTGCCTTAAAATAATACAGTTCCTTTTAAATAAAAGTTTTTTTTTAGAGATCTCTGCTCTGGAGAAACTAAAAGCTAATATCATCTAAAGCCATTCATTTATATAATTAATTGCCCTTTGCTTTATTTCCAGCAAACCTTTAACATGGTTTTTGGGACCAATATTTTCTTGATTTTCTTTTGTTAGCAGCAAACTGTAGTGGAAAAGCACACTGAGTGGAAATAGTTTCACAAAATACTGCATTAATCAGTCATCTGTGCAATGAAAGGTCAGGAAATGCACAAACTATTGCAGGCTGAATCATGAACATTAGTAGCATGCTGTGCTTGTTGGTTTGGTGCATTGTGCCCATTTAATATGCACAGGTTCATTAATTAGCTCATTCAATTTTAATAATACTGCTTTAGTGCCATGGGACTTCCCTATATTGTGTGAGTCAGTTAGAATGGGGTCCAAAGGTCTGGTCTGAGTCTATATCAAACATTTATTGAATATATAGTTGATCCAATATGGTTAAGTGCCCACCGTTAGGAAAAAAAATTAAATACAAATAAAAAGATATATTAAAGTTAGATATATTTTGAGGTAGAAAAAAATCCAAACCTAAATGGCCCTTTGTGAAAAACTGATTGTCCCCCTGTTAAAACATAACTTAACCTCTGGTTTATCACACCTGAGTTCAATTTCTTTAGCCACACCCATACCTGATTTCTGCCAAACCTGTTCTCAAGCAAGAAATCCCTTAAATAGGACCTGCCTGTCAAAGTGAAGTAGACCTGGAAGGCTTGCTGTGATAAATTAAACCATGACTTCTGCTGTCTACCAAAACATCCTGAAGCAGAATATCTGGCCAGCTGTTCGTCACCTCAGGCTAAAATGAGCTTGGGTTCTGCACCAGGACAATGATCCAAAACACACCAGTAAGTCCACCTCTGAATGGCTGGAAAAAAGCAAAATGAAGACTTTGGAGTGGCCTAGTCAAAGTCCTGACCAAAATCCTATTGAGATGCTGTAGCATGACCTTCAAAAGGTGGTTAATGCTTGAAAACCCTGCAGTGTGGCTGAATTACAACTATTCTGCAAAAATAAGTGGGCCAAAATTCCTCCACAGCGCTGTATGAGACTCATTGCAAGTTATCACAAATGCTTAATTGCAGTTGTTGCTGCTAAGGGTGGCCCAACCAGTTATTAGGTTTAGGGGCGAGCACTTTTTCACACAGAGCCCTTAACCATTTTGGCTCAATCTATCCACATCAGCGCCTCAAAACATGCGAAAAGGTTGGCCTGTTTAAATATGGAGCTGTTAAGACAATATATCCAATTGTTTTGTCTCTTAATGCCATATTCAAAGTTGAGCAGATGAATGCTTAGTCAGCTTAGACATCTTTCAAACAATAGGCATATGTACAGAACACCATAAAATCATTGCCATTGTTTAATTAAATCAAAAACTCAATAAACTCTGGCACTATTCACTACAGACTGACACTGGGCGAGAGGCAGGATACAAACTGGACAGATCAGCAAAATCTACTGTGTTGCTTACACAGAGAAACTGACAGTCATTCACACTCACTCTTACTGACAAAGAAAAATGAATATTTAATTTAATTGTCCTAACCACTTTATTCTTTATCACTGGGATTAGGATCACTGGGAGACTGTAGCCTATCCCAGCTGAGTGTTGCTATTACATTGGCTGGCTTAAATACATCTTGCAGTTAAAGGGCTGGCTAACAAAGAAAAACAACAACAACAAAAAAAAATCTGATTTCGCTGAATCACGTTACTGTATAACAGATGTCTCCAACACTGTTCCTGAAGCAATACCTGCCGGCAAGTTTTATCTCCAGCTAAAATCTAACACTTTTAGCTGATCAAGAACTTCTTAAAAGGTACCTGTGGTGAATTTTTATAACTAGCTCTTTAAAACAATCATGTATGATATTAGCAACTCTATCAGACAACTGCTTCTTGTCAATTATGCATGGGTGCTACCACACTATTATTACTATTAGTCATGAACAGTGATATGTTGTTTTCTTTACTGGCCGTTGTTTTCTTTACTGTATGTGGGGGATTTTATTAACTAAAATAGTGCTTGCTGCTTGTTAACTTGCGTTGGACAACCCGGCCCAACATGTTTACGTCACGTTCTGGAAAAAATGGTTGTTCCGCATTGGTTCAGCCCCTGCTAGTAGTCCACAGGATAAAATTGAAGAGTGTAGTGCTTTTTATGGTCATTTCTTTTAAATTAAGCTCTGTATCACTTAAACATATTACATAACACACAAAGTATGCTGTAAGGATGATCAATACTCTTAATAAGCAATAATGATATGATCGTTTGTGCATAACTAGTGTTGGAGCCAAAGTTTTCAGGAGTTGCTCATGGGGAGAGGTGGAAAGCTGCTGTGGGCATCCTTGTTGCCCCTGTCCCCACATGTTGGGGTTCTCCCCGGTTGATGAAAAGATAGCCTCCCCCCACCTACAGGTGGGGGGATGGGTCCTGACTGTTGTTTGTGCTTATGCACCAAATAGCAGTTCAGAATAACCACACTTTTTGGAGTCCCTAGGGGATTTGCTAAAGAGCACTCTCTTGTCATCCTGGGAGACTTCAACGCCCATGCGGGCAATGACAGTATGATCTGGATGGGTGTGATTGGTAGCTAAAGCCTTTCTGATCTGAACTCGAATGGTGTTTCGTTGTTGGACTTCTGTGCTCGTCACAGTTTGCCATCATGAACATCATATTCGAACATAAGGGTGTCCCTTCAGTGCACTTGGCACCAGGTCGACTTTGTAGTTGTGTCATCGGACTTATGGCCACATATTCTGGACACTTAGGTGAAGAGAGAAGCTGAACTGTCAACAGATCACCACCTGGTGGTGAGCTGGCTCAGATGCCCTCTAGACCTGTGAGACCCAAGCATGTAGTTAGGGTCTCCTGGGAACGTTTGGTGGAGTCTCCTGTCAGAAGGGCCTTCAACTCCCACCTCCGACAGAGCTACAACCACATCCCAATGGATGCCGGGGACATATGGGCCATGTTCTGTGTCTCCATTATTGAGGCGGCAGCCCAGAGCTGTGGCCGGAAGGTCATCGGTGCCTGTTTTGGGGGCAACCCCTGAACCTGTCGGTGGACACCTGTGGTGAGGGGAGCTGTCAAGCTGAAGAAGGGGGCCTATCAGGTCCTTTTTTCCTGTGGGACTCACGAGGCAGTGGACAGGTACCGACAGGCCAAACATGCTGCAGCCCAGGCTGGCCCGATGCAAAATCTCGGGTGTGGGAGGAGTTTGGTGAATTCAGCCTGGAAAAAAGACTATCAGTTGGCTTCAAAATGGTTCTAGACCACCATCCAGTGCCTCAGGAGGGGGGAAGCACTACTCCACAAATGCTGTTTACAGTGGAAGTGGGGAGCTGCTCACCTTGACAAGGGTATGTTTTCGGGAGGTGGAAGGAATTCTTCGAGGACCTCCTCAATCCCACCAACATGCCCACTGTGGAAGAGGAAGAGCCTGAGAGTTCAGAGAGGGGTCTGCCTATCACTGTGGCTGAGGTCACCGAGGTAGCTAAAAGCTCCTTGGTGGCCAGGCTCCGGGGGTGGAAGAGATTCGCCCTGAATACCTCATGGCTCTGGATGTAGTAGGACTGTCTTGGTTCACACATCTCTGCAATATTGCATGGTCATCGAGGGCCGTACCTCTGGATTGGCAAACCGGGGTGGTAGTTCCCCTTTTAAAGAAAGTGGACCAGAGGGTGTGTTCCAACTGTTGTGGAATTACACTCCTCAGCCTACCCGGTAAAATCTATTCAGGAGTACTGGAGAGGAGGATCTGGCCGATGGTTGAACATCGGATTCAGGAGGAACAATGTGGTTTTCTTCCCAGCCGCAGTACTCTTGACCAGCTCTACACACTCTACAGGATCCTGGAGGGGGCATGGGAGTTTGCCCAACCTGTCCATATGTGCTTTGTGGACTTGGAGAAGGCTTTCAACCTTGTCCTTGTGGGGTGTGCTCCGGGAACCTGTTGCTACGGGTCGTTCAGTCTCTGTATTGCTGGAGCCAGAGCTTGATCTGCATTGCTAACAACATGTCAAATTCGTTTCCAGTGGGGGTTGGACTCCCCCAAGGCGGCCCTTTGTCACCGATTCTGTTCATAATTTTTATGGATAGAATTTCTAGGCACAGCCAAGGTGTTGAGGGGTTCTGGTTTGGTGGCCATAGGATTTCGTCTATGCTTTTTGCAGATGATGTCCTTTCAGCTTCATCTAGCCAGGACCTTTAGCTCTCGCCATGGTTCTCAGCCAGCAAAGGGTGGAATGCACCCTCTGTGTCTGGAATGAGGTCTTGCCCCAAGTGGAGGAGTTTAAGTATTTCGGGGTCTTGTTCATGAGTGAGGGAAGAATGGAGTGGGAAATTGACAAGGGGATTGGTACAGCCTCTGCTGTAATGTGTTGAAAGGAGCCAGTTGAGTTGGCTTGGGCATCTGATTAGAATGCCTCCCGAACGCAACTCTGGTGTGGTGTTTCGGGCATGTCCAACGGGGAAGAGATGTCAGGGCTGACCCTGAACACGCTGGAGGGTTTAGGATTTAGATATATCATATAGATTTAGATATAGCATTTAGATTTAGATATACCATTTAAATTTAGATTTAACTTTTAGATTAAACATTTAGATTAAAACTTAACATTTAGATTGAAATATAACATATATATTTAAATATAACATTTGGATTGAAATATAAAATTTAGATTTAGATTTAACTTTTAGATTTAAATTTAACATTTTGATTTAAATTTAAATATAACATTTAGATTTAATATTTAGATTTAAATTTAGGTATAACATTTATATTTAGTTATAAAATTTAGATTTAGTTATAATATTTAGATTTAGACATAACATTTAGATATAGATATAACATTTAGATTTAAATATAGCATTTAGATTTAAATATGGTATTTAGATTTAAATATAGCATTTAGATTTAACTTTAGATTTAAATATGACATTTAGATTTAGAATAAATATTTAGATTTAGGTATAAAATTTTGATTTAGATACATCATTTAGATTTAGTTATAAAATTTAGATTTAACATTTAGATTTAGATATAACATTTAGATTTAGATATAACATTTAGATATAACATTAATATTTAGATTTAGACATAATTTAGATATAGCATTTAGATTTAGATTTAACTTTAGCTATATTTTTAACCTTTAGATTTAAATTTAACATTTAGATTTAGATCTAACTTTTAGATTTAGACATAAAATTTAGATATAATATTTTGATTTAGATTTAACATTTAACATTTAGGTTGGACATGCAAATATTTTTTAACAGTTCCATGTAAGATTTTGTTTTAAATTTAATTCTATCTTAAATGTGAGAAAAACATTGTAAATGTGAGGAAAATTTGATGAATATTAAAATTGTCAGCTAAATCTTTTAAGTCGAATTTTTACATTTGGTGCCCCATATTGGAGACCTGTTTTATGAGAAACATTTTTATGTTTCTGAGCAGGTCATTAGTGTTTGAGTGGGTTTCCATCGGGTACTCCAATTCTCTTCCCCAGTCCAAGTACATGATCATGAGGTTAACTTGATGTTGCAAATTTCCTCAAAATTTAAGTCTGAGTACAACTGAGTATGGTTGTATATGTGTTGGCCCTGTGATGGCAGGCTGTTCAGGGAGTACCCTGCCTTTGCCCAAACTCAGCATCCTTGCATCCCTAGTAGGATTAAGTGGTTTAGTGAGTGAATGAAATAATCAGCTTTAATAATCTGGTTTGTGTAAATCTCCTGAAATCTATAATTCTCATCAAATCAGGACCAATGCAAAATATTTTCCTTTTCTTACATGGTCATTTTCATATAGCATTATTAATATTGATTATTTAAATTGACATAAAAAGCACTAAACATCTGCTTACTAACGCAACCAACTGTATTATTCCTTAAAACAGCCTCAAACTAGTTCAAAGTGTAGCAAAAAAAAAGCCTTGATGGAGTTGCCATTACAATACAATTAAAATCCCACTGCTCTTAATGTTGCATTATAGGGCAATTATAAGCACTGCGCTGTAAATGCATGTTTAATCCAGTTGTACAGGGGTTTTATGGGTTGAATAGCTGAATGCTGAGAGATGACTTAACCCCTGGAAAGCATTATGTATGCACACACAGTGATTTTCAGAATGCCACTATTTAAGAAAAGGGCTGAGAACACTTTGAATAATATAATTAACTATACACTTACTCTTTTATTTTCATGAAAAAAATAGAGAAACTAATTAGCATTACTTGTAATATTTTAAGCTCATGAAAAGAAGATTTAACAGTGATCTTTTCCTGTTAAATCTATATTTGGCAAAATTATTGGTACCCAACTATGTTTAAACAAACTTGTAATGTTTCAATAAAGCATCCATCTATCCATCCATCACCTGTACCATTTACCTCTTAGTGTCATGGGGGAAGCTGGAGCAAATCCCAGCTGCCTATGGGAGAGAAGCAGGGTACACCCTGAACTTCACACAGAAAGGCCATTGACCAAGATGCAAATCCCAAACATTCTCACTGTGAACCCCAACCATTGAGTCACAATGGCAGGGAAAAAAACACTGATTTAAAAATGATCTTAAGCGAGGGCTCAGCGAGGGCGTTTCTGTGTGGAGTTGCCTGTTCTTCCCATACTTGGGTGGGTGTCCTCTCGGTACTCTGGTTTCCGTGCAAGTCTCATCTTCGCCTAGGGTCAGATGAGGTAGACTCCAGCTTCATTGCAACCCCAGAAGGATTTTAAGTTGTTTGGCAAATTAATTAATGAATGTACAAACTGTATATGGTTGAATGACACCTAACTTGACCTTAAAGTATTTAAAATGAATAAAATCAAATAAAGAGAAGAAATAATCACTACGTTAATCTTGGTGCAATGCAATTACTCATTAGTCACTCATTGTCAAAATTAAAAAACCCAAGTCAGTACCTTATGTGCATGTATTTACTGGCAGTGCATGACTACAGAGGGTTTTTGTAGTGAAGAAAACAATTAAAAAACTGCCAATTCAACAGAATCCCTGCACTGCATTACACATTTTTCTCATATGCTGTGCCCATATGGTAATCTATACAGTATACAAGAAGAGAATAGTGGAACAGCTGTAGGTATAAGATGTCTCCGTTTGACATTGCTGAGTCTCTCTGCCCCATTTGTCATCTTCCAAGAACATTTCCACCTTGCTGTTTGCAGGCAAAACAGATGTAGAGAGAGGCAGTCATTCATCCTGTGCAGAAAGCTGACAGAGTTACAGATCTGCAGTCAAGGACTCTGCTGGCCTTGCATTTATCTCCTCTTTTCCACTCAGGGAGGCGTATGGCAGCAAATGCAGGAGTAAAAGAGAGAGAGGGAGAGAGTCCAATTTGGTGGAACCAACAATCTCTAAATCTGGAGAAATTCTGAGAACAAAATCATTTCGAACATTGTTTCAGACTCCTTTCACTGGGACACTTGCCCCAGTATAAATGAGCTGTTCCCCAGTATAAATACTATGATTCATTTTCAACAACAGAATATATATATATATATATATTTTATCAATTCAGATAATTATGGTATACTGATTATGGTATACGGAAAAGAATAGATGTATTTCTACCAAAACGTGTAGCAAAAGTAGCTTCCCCATGTATCAATGCATGAAACTGAGTGTAGTTTGAGGTCTGGTAATGTGACACAACAGTTTTTTTTTTCTTTTCTTTTCTTTTTTTTTTTTTAATGAAACTACATGACCTGCATTGAATTGACTGAATTGAAGCATTACCACATCACTTTGAATATCAGAACATTATTTGCACAAAGCAAACTCGGGTAAGCAGTAAAGAGAAATGAGAAAAAGGGAGTTGAGGTCTGGCTGTAATTTGTGATAAATTAGCCACCTAAGCAGCTATGTTATTAGCAAGTCTGCTAAAGGTAAAATGACAAAAAATAGTAATATGTGCAGTGCATTTTTGATGGACATCATACTATCAGTGGTTGTAAAGGAACAACTCAAAAGCTGAGTCATGGTTATGTGATTAATAACATTGCTGAAATGAAAAATAGTTGCTTATGCTCATTTTCGACTGAGCTGAAATATGTTAATTATTTGACTTAATTGACCCCATTGGGCCAATCATTTTTTTTTAATTGAAAGAAAAATCTCTGTTGGATTCATGACATTTTCTTAAACATCAGATATGTTTGCAGTTGTGTTCTTAGATTGCCAAATCTGTTGTCTTTGTAAATTGAAAGTGTGTACCAGTTGTTCTTATTAGCACAGGTGTACATAGTAATAACAAAATTCGTGGGGCTTAATAAGAAAAATATCAGAAACAAAAAATGACCAAGGATGGTTTAAAGTTGTTACAATTTATTTACAGAATACTCACCAGGGCCAACAATCACTGAAGCGAAACCTGGAACTACACATTCAGAACCCACGAGCAGGATCTCCGTTTCTGTTCCATTAATCTGATATTGGAAACAGTTTTGAAAAACCAAGATCAAATTGCTGAATTTTACACCTATTTATAGGTGCACGAAGATGTTATTATGAGTGTAGCATTGCTCCTTTGCAGGTAATAAATTAGTCTTTCCTGCATTTCACAACAATGATCTGGAGTAAAAGCAGAATAGGATGACACTGGGTTTTCTTTTCACTGCCCTTCATTAGCTGATTTCCTTGTTCAGTTGTATCGTCATGTTAGTGTAATAATCCATTTAAGAAGTTCATAATCCATGCTCCTATTCGGGTTTTGTGTTGTTTTGCTTGACAAAAGTTTATCTTCCTACCTGAGTTAGGTTGTGTTAACCTATGTTATGTTGAATCACATG
Organism: Neosilurus hyrtlii; assembly: GCA_028564935.1. Lineage (NCBI taxonomy): Eukaryota > Metazoa > Chordata > Actinopteri > Siluriformes > Plotosidae > Neosilurus > Neosilurus hyrtlii. The sequence goes on from JAOUQZ010000025.1 coordinate 6,622,842, forward strand.
AATTAAATAAAACATGTCACAATAACAAAACTCATATTTTTTTTTCACTGCAAAGTTTGAAAGCTTTAAGTGTATATTGACAATAAATGAATGAATAAATAAATAACACAAGGCATCCAAAATACAACAAAAATTTAAAACCCAATTATTTACCATCCTAAAATACAGTTCCAAATTATTCAGTTGTTACAATACCATGTTCATTAGTCAGCAGATAATATTTTACCCATCATTTTTTAAGCTCATGTGCTGCCAAAATTTGGGGTGTTAAAATTCAGGTGAGGTGGCACAGCAAAGAGGTCAGCATATCAGCCTAAAAGTAAGAAGGACCTTTGTTTGTGAACCTTCACCCAGAGTCAGCTGAGATAGGCTCCAGCTTTCCATTAGTCAATGCTAAGATATGCATTATTGTTTTTTTTTATTATTTTTTCTTTATGTGTTTATGTAGTTCAAGTTAAAAATATTATTATAGGCATATAGGTGTCTGGAAATAGTACAAAAAAAAAATAATATA
>JAOUQZ010000025.1:6649439-6672031 GCA_028564935.1 Neosilurus hyrtlii
TATATATATATATATATATATATATATATATATATATATATATATATATATATATATATATATATATATCTTATAGTGTGTGTGTGTGTGTGTGTGTGTGTGTGTGTGTGTGTGTGCCCCAACATTTCATGCATGAAAATAAATTCATATTTGTGAAACTCTTTTATATACACCAGTCTGGATTCCAGTATTTAAAAAAAAGGTTATGTGTAAAATCAGTGCATGTTGAAAGCTATTGCAATGTAGTACAATATTGTTATCATACTCCATTAGGAGAATGGGTGGTATAGTGGCGCTGAACATCAGACCAGTAAGAAAAAAAAATAATAATAATATTTGAAAGTTCTTATTTCAGTTCATTCAGTGGTCGTCAAGGAGACTTAAAAGAATATGTGCTATTGGACAGTATGCATAAACACATCTCCAAAATGAACCAGCTCCAATGCGCTCAAATCAAAATATCTCCACCATAGATGCACCTACTCTCATTCATCACCGAACTGCTTAATCCTACAAGGGTCATGGGGAGGTTGGAGCCTTTCTCAGCCAGACCAGCTAGCCAGAAGATCACATGGTAAAACACATACCATCAAGGGGTAATTTGAAACAGCCAATTAGCCTACTATATATTTCTTTGGACTCTTTGGATTTCTTCCTCACTGAGCCAAGGACTCAAACTCAGGACTTCCTTGCTGTGAGGCAGAAATGCTAACCACTATTCCACCATGGTACTCATAGATATATACTCAGTAGGTTAATGGGGAAACAAAAAACACAAAATAAACTTTAACAGCTAGCAAGCAGGTTCGCTAACATGTCTCAACTAATCAGGTGCTCATCAGGAAAACAGGTATAAATTATACAGCATAAGTAAGGGAAAAATCCACATTCGTACCATTAAGTATGAGCGTTTTTATAGTATAAAGGTGGTATGATAAGGTTCATGGCTCAAACCTGAACTAAGGTTAATTTCTGTGTTGAGTATTACATGTTTTCTTTACGAGTTTCCTCCATCTTCAGATTTTCTAACATGCCACTTGGTGGAATGGTTACTTTAAATTGAATGTGATTATAAATGAGAGTGCATGTCGCCATTCAAGGTCTATTTCCATCTCGTGCCTAGTGTTCTCAGGATAGGTTCCAGATCCACTGTGACCTTGAACATGATAAAGCTCCTACTGAAAAATAAATGAATGAATCATTACTTGGATGCCCTTCATAGAACAGCAATTCGAAAATGAAAGAGTCTCATTATGGCAATGGCTTGATATGAGGTCTATGGTGAACTGCAGGTGGATTGCAAGTTAAATTTGCAGATATAACTACACTATAAGAAGACATTGTTGTTTTACTATATGCAAATTAGCATAATAGATGGCTACCAATCCAACTGCCTGAACAAATATCTAAAGAACAAAATTTTATTTACTGCTTGCTTTAATTTCCTGCAATTTATGAATGCATCCTATCCCAAGCAGCCAAAAGGGAATCAGTCATGAAGAAATTTTCTATAGAGGAAGAGATAAATTCATTCCCACACACACACACACACACACACACACACACACACACACACACCGCTAGCCTCCTCCACAATATGATTCTCTCTGCAGTTCCTTTTCTCATTGCCAAGCTCGATTAATCACACCAGCCACATTGCAGTCCCTATTCCTTTTATTACCTTTTAGTGCCTGAAAAATGCATACATTTTTATAAAAAAATTGGAAAGGGAGAAAAAATATTGGAGTGAGTGCATGTGATAGTGGTTCAGGACCCTGAAATTTGTGAATAGTGAAACATAAGATTTAGCAGTATGTGTAAGAGAAAACTACTATGTACAGCATATATTAAGGCCTCCATGATTAATGCTGCTATTATGGTATTATATAATAATATATATATAATAATGTGTACTGTACATCAATCGAAGAGTGTTTCATAAACTTTTTGGCTAAATGACTCTTGTAGTTCACTTTATGTTTGGCAGAAATGTGACACAGTAGCCATTCATGGAGCAACATAATCGACCAAAGTTTACAAACTGCATACATGGCTCTCAAAGTGGCAATTAGTATAAAAATTATAATGTGTTTATTTTAAAAAAAGCAAGATCTTTTCAATGTATGTTTCCTAAAAATGTACAGGTGGCAGCACGTTGACATAGTAGTTAGCCTCACAGTCCTAGACAGTCCTGGCTTTAAGTCCTGGGCTCGTGTGTGTCTGTGTGGAATTTGCCTATTCTCCGCATGCTCGGGTGGGTTTCCTCCAGTTTCCTCCCACTGTCTGTAGACATGCACATTAGGTTGAATGGCTGTTTCAAACCGCTCCTCAGTATTGAGGTGAGTGTGAATGTTGGTGTTTGAGTGTGTTGGCCCTGACGAGCTGTATATTCTGTATTTGCGATTAGGCACTTTGGAAAATGAAGGAATGAATAAATGAATAAATATGTACAGATAGTTTTCTGTACATTTTGAGGAAAAGTTATACATAAGGCAGAAGTCAGAAAGAATTACTTCTTTTTAATAACAAAAAACATACCTCACAGGACAAGATAATGATAAGGTAATAAATGCTGTTTTACAAGCTCTTTATCTTTAAGGGATAAATTCTGCATGGCATATCAATTGACAGGCTTGATCCAGTGGTGGACCAAGCTATTTGGTGTCTCATCAGGTGTGATGTGAGAAATCCTTTGATCACTTTGGAGTCTAACCTCATTTCATATAATCAGTACATTGGGTTGGATATGATGTGATATTAGACTTCAACATTCATATTTCATGTTAGTGTAATCATGTAATGTAGAACAATCCCTAGATCCATGAAGTCTGCTTCTTTCTTTACTGCTTTCTGCTTTGACTAAATTCACTTTTCACCTGCCCATAATAACCCAAAGTCATCACAGTGGGAGTGGAGCCCTAATGAGTAGATCAGATTTGTGGAATTGTGTTTATGCAGAGCTATCATTTATGATGTGCCCATAAATAGAAAGGCCTAGATATTATTATTTTGAATATTTAGTAAGCAAATGAGGCTTTTTAAATAGCATCAGCACAATATATAGCATCATACAGAAAGAAGTAAAGCCTTTAGTTCATTTTAACATTAAACATTAGAATAAGGAACTGGTGATTTTCTGGAATTTGTCAGCAGAATATTTCTCTAGGTCACACAGAATGGTGTAGAAAACATAATAATAATAAAAACAGTGAGTGGCAGTCCTGAAGGCAGAAACACCTTACTGGTGAAGGAAAAAAAAAACTCAGTCATGGCAAAAAGTATAACTACTCATCCCAACTATAGTGATCAGAGCAGCATCTCCGAATGCATGACACAGTGATGTGGGTTACAATGGCAGAAGAGCACATTAGGTTTCATTCCTGTCTGCCAAGAACAGAAATCTGAGGTCTCAGTGGGATGATCAACCTGCTATGGTCTTGGTTTTCTGCTGTTATAATCTGCTTATTAATTTATAAAATAAATGGATAGATGGATAAATAACTTACCCCAGGTAAACTCTAGATGTGGCTCAATATTTGAATATGATAACTTAATTTAGCGCAATGAACCTTATGCAGCAATAAAGATCACTGTATATTAAAGGTTCAATAATTTTGGGATTCTTAAACAATTCTGCCTTTTTTCATTAATAATAGTTTTTTTAACACATAAACACAATATGATCTAATTGTAGGAAAATCGTTATTAAATGCTATAAAAATATGCTATAAAAATCTAGTAATTATCTAGTAAAAGTGACAGGTATGCTTGGTAGGAAAGTAAAGGTAGGACACCTAGCACAGAAAGCAACATTTGATTGGAAACAACCAATATATTGGTTAAAGGATTACTTGGCAGGCATATTTAAAAAAAACAAACTGAAATACAGTGTTATCTCTTGAAAATAAAATTAAATTGAAATTGATAAAACCATTTCTTAAAACTTCTACACAAGTGTCAATGAACCCTGTAAAGGACACGGTAATATTTATACACATTGCCATGTTTTTTTTATTTTTCTGGAAATCATTCTTAACACTTGATCTCAGGCTATTCCACTTTCTATGAATCAGTTTGCACTGTCAACAAAAAAAGATCTTATAGAATAGGTGGATAAGATATACTAAGCCTGTAAGCTGGGATGGTTTCTTAAGGAAACCTATGTGTTCAGCCAAAATGTACTGACAGTGGAAGATAAAACACATATGGCAGGCTATTCACTAGTAAATAAGCACCTTTTAAACCAATATGAATGGTTGACATGTGCCCAACCAAACCATTTGTCAACTCCAAATTCCAACACCAGAACTACTTATTCTTATATAGAAGACAATACTTTATCACTAATTTATTAATTAGTGATTAGGAAAAGCAGGGGAGCACCAGGACGAAAAGTTTATTAATTATTCTGCACTTGAACTGCCATTAGATGTCTGTCAGTTCTAATTTTGTCATGGTGAACACATCAGGTTTTTAGAACCTTGCCTCCAAAGCTTTACAGGGGCCTCCGATTTATCAGTCAGGAGTTCTCAGGTTCAAGCCTTGGTTGATGCATGCAGCCGTCCGTTGCCTGGAATACAATAAAATATTTTCACTCACACTTCATTGAGCTCATCAAGAGTGTCTGTGAGTTGAAATCAAAATTGTCATAACATCTGTATCATACAATAACTAAACAAACACAAAAAAAAACCCACAATGAGATTATCTCTTTCATCATGTACTTTCATTAAAACCTCAGTTTTGCTTCATCATATTATAATGATACTGAGTGACTTGGCTAATATCATGGAATGTTGAGGCATGAGTCACTTGCTGCCAAGCACTGCGGAAGAAATTTCAATGGGAGAAACACAAGGTGCCACAACATGTTCAATCTTCTGAAGCTTAGGATTATTAGAATGAACAGATATCCTCAGTGGAAAACCTTCAATGAAATGTACTCAGCTTTTATTTTTTCTTTTTTTTTTCAATCAATCAGCTTGCACTTTAGGAGTTCAGAAGCAGTTAAAATAAGCATGTGATGTACATTTATTCCCACAAACAATTCTTCCTTTGTTTTATTACTGGTTGGGGAAAAATCCTGAGAAGTACATTTATATGTAATTAAATAAATAAACCATTTGCAAAGCTAAGTGTGTGTGTGTTTGTGTGTGTGTGTGTGTGTTTCTGTTTATTTGTTTGTTTGTTATGACAGTGTTACAAATATATTTTTATTACTCTTCCCTTCTCATTATTTCCATTTCTCTTTTTTGCATGCACACACACAGACACACAGATAAACACATCCTCCACTGCATCTGCTTCTATTCTTCAGTAATTATCACTTAGCCAGGTAGCTCAGGAAGGTCACACCATCCCGCTGTGTTGGTGAACTGCAATAGTTGGAAATAAACAGATACAGGAAGTGATAACAGTCAGGCAGGTGGAGGATAAAAAGATTAAAGGGGTGTAAACCACATTAATGCAGAATACAAACGTGATAAATTGTGTGACAAAAACAGAAAATTTGTGGCCGTGTTATGCTGTGAGGAGCACTTGTTTCCTTTGCCATGCTTTGGGTCCTTATGCTTTGGTGTTAGAGTGAAGAATTATTGCAAATCAATAGAAAGTTCTTTTGATTGATTATCTTTATCCTATGATGAAACATTTTGATCCCAATGGCACTGCTCTCTTTCTCACTATCAACTTAAAACTCTTAATCACATGGTCAGACTGGACACACGTAAATAGTTTCAAAACTGAAAAACTATTTGATCCACAGTACTGGTCTGACTATGGTACCATTCCTTGCTGCTACTATAGCACTGCTTAATTTACACTATGATGTCCTTACATTTGTATTGTAGCATCCACTGTTTAAAGTGAATAAAATAAAATAAAAATAAAAGCCTAGAAATAAAAGCCTCATTGATGTTTATGCTTGCCCTGAATGGTAATGATATTCCAGAAAAATAGTATTGCCTGGAATATTGTACACTGTGAGATAGATGAAGATAAAAGCCAGATGGGGTTGGCCAATACTCCAAAAATGTGTATTTTGTCTTAATTTGTAAACCGAAACTGCTGATGATACCAATTTTCTTCTTGGATAAATATTGCATTGACCCTAACAAACAGTAATAAAAAGCACATAATAATTTACTTGGATTACACTTCTATTAAATTATTTCCAGGAAATACTGAGAATTTGTGACTCTAAGAGCAATTACTAGAATTAGGGTTGTTGTCAGGATGGATTCCAGGGTAAAGATAAAGGCCATTTGAGGTACCAGATGGCTGAACAAGAGTTTGTTAAAACACAAGTTCATGTCGTGCTACAATTTGTCATGAAAAAGACCTTTAATGACGTGTCATTATATGCACCTCGTAAGGAGAGAATCATGACACTGTTAACAGTCACTCTGCTAAACTCACAAAATACTACCATAAGCCAAAAACATGTCTTAGTCCCTTTATACTAATTAATATTTAGCTCCTTCTACTTTTACATTTGTAGGAATAAATCAGTGTTCTATACTGACAAACTAATGTGTGAGAGACTGATTGTAAAAATCACACTGACTCCATTATCAGCCTTAATCATCCCATACAAATGCTAAATTATACGCTTACAGTGGTTTTAAAGATGTGTGAACTTTTTGTAATGTTTTTCGGCTACCACCACAAACTCCTAGTAAAAAGTCCAAATTCATGTATTTTATCCTTCATGAACTACATTTGCATTCATATAAATAGCTATTAATTTTTTTGTTTGTTTGTTTGTTTTTATTGTTTTGTTTTTGTTTTTTAAAAAACAGTATAAATATTATTTAGGCTTTTTATAATTTTTTAAGTAAATATGACATGGCATCTTTAATGATTAACTGATTTTAATACATATTTATAATTATTCTTGCATAACAGCTAAATGCATGGGTGCATCATGTCATGATTCATTTACTGAAATGTGTTTTGAAGAGGCACATGTTAGTCCTCACAGTGCACATCTAGTATGTGGATCATTTGATGGGGGGCACCTAGCCGCTGCACTTGTCACTCACCAAGTATACATATAATCTGCATAACCTCCACAGGGTAAGTCCTAATGCTCCATGGGGGATTCAGACAGAGTTTCAGGAGGTTCTGCTGAACTTTTATGGCGCTTCTCCGAAGAACTAAAGATTTTCATGGAGGATTTAAACAGGATCAACAGATGATAACTATAGTTATATAAACATGGGCAGGTTGATGTACAGATTCAGTATTTTTTTCCACATTACAGTACATGCAGAGGTTCGACCGCCCTTTAGAGTTGCTTTGTGGAACATCCACGGAGAATATGTATATACATAAAAAGACATCTTTTTATTAGGTCCCATTATGTATAAATGAAGCCACTTGCTTTTAAAGAGACATTTGCATTTTTTTGCAGCCTGACTCCGGCTCAAGCATGTGTAGCAGATACACAGGGTTTTGTTTTATTGCGAGGCATGCCACTTTCTACAGTGTAAATAAATACTTTGAAATTGTCTTGGTTACATATAACCAGAGAACTTAAATATATTCAGCTGGAGAATTAAGTGTTTTGATTGTGTCTAGGAACAACTTTCATCACTGACAGGTTAACTGTGGGTGGCTTCACGAAAAGCAGTTATCTGGTTCAACAAAGCATCCAGGAGGGCAATGTGAATTTAAAACCTATTAATAATGTATAATCGTAATGCTATTAGTTGTGTATGTGTTCACTGATGAAGAGATGACTTTTTGAAAAAGTTAACAACTTATTTTTGGCAAAACAAAACAAAGTCTCTATTGTATTCAGTTCACGTGTGAACTACAGAATGATATTCTTTGCTATTTTGAGGTAATAAGTAGTACCTACTTCTGGCACTGTCGAAGTCGGCCGCCGTCGCGACTGCTCCTGCCACTTTTTTCTTTGTTTTGGTTTTTTTAAGTAAATTTTTAATTTGTGGAACCGGCAAATTCATCGACATGGAGTGCATTCATTACGATAGGGATACTCTTATTTCTATTGGTGTACAGTGTACTCACAATTCGGCGTTTTTAACCTCGGATTCAAGCTGGCCGAAGGAGATCCTGAGGGAGAACAAAGGACAGGACCCGAAGCGGCGGCCCCGGGGAAAACGGGCCAGCGTCAGGAGCAGGCTGAGAGCTCGTGCACACAGCACACCTCTCCCCAGCATTCTGCATGCCAACATCCAGTCTCTAAAGAATAAGCTCGATGACCTCAGGGCCAGGGTAAAGTTCCAGAGAGACATTCGGGACTGCAATGTCCTCTGCTTCACCGAGACATGGCTGAACCCAGCGGTCCATCCAACCGGCCATCCAAAGCCATCCAACCGGCATAGTTCTTTTCGGTTCACCTCATGGACAGGACACAGGAATCGGGAAAGTCAAGGGGAGGCAGCATGTGCTTAATGGTGAACAGTAGCTGGTTCAACAGCGCAAGCTTTGTTCCTCTCACTCGCTCCTGCACACCCAACCTGGAACTATTGACCATCAAATGTCATCCTTTTTATTTTCCTCGGGAGTTTACATCGTCATAGTCAGTGCTGTTTTTATTCCACCTCAGGCGGACATGGACATTGCTTTATGCGAGCTGCATGAAGCACTCACTCAACACCGGGACACGGTGCTTATTGCGGCGGGCGATTTTAACAGGGCCAACGTCAAATGCACAGCTTCTATCAGCATATCAGCTGCCCCACCAGGGGTGAAAGGACTCTGGACCACTGCTACACTATAGTTAAAGACAGTTACAAGGCACAATCTCGCCCTCTGTTCGAGAAGTCTGACCATGCCGCCATGTTCCTCGTGCCAAAATATAAACAAAGGCTCAAGCAGGAAGTTCTGGCTCAGAGGGAGGTGCCACGCTGGACGGACTAATCGGTGGCTGCTCTGCAGGACTCTCTGGATGACACAGACTGGGACATGTTCCAGCACAGCTCTGATGACATCAACATGTTTACGGAAGCAGTTGTGGGATTCATCAGGAAACTGGTGGATGACACAGTTCAGAAGACTATCATCAGAACATTTCCTAATCAGAAGCCGTGGGTGGATAAATCCGTCCGCGATGCTCTGAGATCCCGCTCTGCTGTGTATAACACGGGGCTGGAGGCAAAGCAACGCTATGGACAGAAACTAGAGTCACAATTCCAACAGAGTGGCTCTAGGAGTCTGTGGCAAGGACTAAGGAATATGACAGACTACAAAGCACCAACTTCTAGATCGGTGAATGCAGACGCTTCTCTGGCTGACGAGCTAAACACTTTTTATGCTTGCTTTGAGCTAACAGTGCTAACAGCCTTAGCAGTGCTAACATCGCTATGGGCAGTGCTTCTAGAGCATACCGGAGAGGCTAATTCATTTATCATCTTGGAGTACGACGTGAGAAAGGCATTCAGTAGATAGAGTGAATACACGGAAAGCAGCTGGACCAGACGGCACCACGGGTCGGGTCCTGAAGACCTGTGCCGACCAGCTTGCTCCAGTGTTCACTAAGATTTGCAACCTCTCCATGGATCAGTCTATAATCCCGACATTCTTTAAACAGTCCATCATTGTTCCGGTCCCCAAGAAACCTCAGCCCACCTGCCTGAAAGACTACCGCCCAGTGGCCCTCACCTCAGTAGTGATGAAGTGCTTCAAAAGGCTAGTCAGTGACTACCTCACTTCTTCCTATCAGCCACCCTGAGCCCACTACAATTTGCGTACCGTCTCAACCGATCTACTGAAGACACCATCATACACCTCCATCACACAGCCCTGAGTCATCTGGACTTATGTGAAAATGTGATTTGTTGACTACAGTTCAGCATTTAACACCATAATCCCCTCCATACTCACCACTAAGATGGAAATACTGGTCCTTAGCCCATCTCTGTGTTGCTGGATTTTCATCTTGACAGGCAGACCACAGGCAGTACGATTGGGCAACCATGTCTCACCCTCACTTACCTTCAGCACTGAAGCCCCCAGGTCTGTGTTCTGAGCCCCGTGCTGTATTCGTTATATACCTACTACTGTGTGGCCACTTATAGTTCCACCAAGTTTGCGGATGACACTGTGGTGATGGGTCTGATCTCTAACAACAATGAGATGGCCTACCTAAAGGAGGTCAGAAAGCTGGAATTATGGTGCCAGGACAACAACCTCCTCCTGATTGTCAGCAAGACTAAGGAGCTGATAGTGCACTAAGCCAGAGAGGAATTACCAGCCCCTGATCATCAACGGGACCCCAGTGGAGAAAGTGGACAGTTTCCAGTACCTAGGTGTGTACATCACGCAGGACCTGACATGGTCCTGTCATGTTAACACCCTGGTGAAGAAGGCCCGGCAGCGTCTCTTTCATCTCAAACGCCTGAAAGACTTTAAACTGCCCTCAGTGGTTCTAAAGATTTTCTACACCTGCACCATTGAGAGGATCTTAATGGGAAGTATCACAGCCTCGTTTGATAACAGCACCAAACCCCAAACCGGTCAGGCAAGCTCTCCAGATAGAGGTGCGATCAGCAGAGCGTACCATCTGTATCGAGCTTCCTGACCTGGACACTACATACAACAAGCAGTGCTGGACCAAGCCCAGGAAGATAACGAAGGACCTCAACTATCCCAACAATGGACTCTTCTTTCTGTTGCAGTCAGGGAAACGTTTCCGTTCCTTGAAGGCGAACACTGAGCGAATGAGGAGGAGCTTCTTCCTGCAGGCCGTTCGGACCTTCAACTAGAACATTGGTACCTGGACTTTGTAGACTCTACCCTACACATGAACATTACATCCTACCTCAGCTGATTGTTGCCCACACAATTTGCACTCCGTACACAATTTGCACACCCTGTACTACTCTGTGCACACACAACAACCACACTCACTGGATATCTTGTGTGCATACTGCACCGACACTTTACAGACACTTGACACTTTACATGCAGTATTAGTTGTATAATCGCCACTGCATTTATATTTCATTTTATATATTTTTGTATTCTATATTTTATTTTATATTTTTATTGTATTTTATATTTTACATTTTTATATTTATATTGATCTTTAACTATAGAGTCCTTCAAATAGTTATAGTTATTGTTCTTTTTCTTCTTGATATTGATAGTTTATTCTTCAAATTTTAGGACAGTCACAATAAGCATTTCACTACATATTGTACTGTGTATGATTTTGTATGTAACAAATAAATTTTTATTTGAATTTGATGAAGAGAATGTTGGTTATCTGGCGAGCCTCACAGTACACAAAGGGGTTTTGTTAAAGATTCAAGCATTCATTTTTGCTGATTTGCCAAAGGATAGCATCAGGAAAAAATAAATAATAAAAATAAATAAATAAAGCCTGCCAAAGCACTTGCATATGGACAGCCTTGATTGAGCCTTAAATTTCCCCAGCTAACTCAACTTTGGTTGGAAGTGGATTGGATATGTATTGGATATGTATAATATTATGTATTAGTTTGTATTGGATATGTATATTAATGTCATGGATTCAATTTGTATTGAATATGGATTGGATATGTATTGGATATGTATAGTATTATGCAATTTACACATTGCATTTATACACTGTGTGGACAAAAGTTCATGGACACTTGACCTACGTATCAGACCCATACGTAGCATCTTCCAAAGTTGGTGCCACAAAGTTGATAAAAACACAACTGTGCAGAATGTCTTCATCTGCTGTTTGGTTACAATTTCCCTTCACTAGATCTAAGAGGCTCAAACCTGTTCAGTGAGCTCCACGAAGACGTGAGTCACCTGCACAGAGCACTGACCTAAACCCCACTAAGCACATTTGGGATTAACAAGAATGCCAACTGCCCCAGGTGTTTCTGCTGGACATTGGTGCCTGATTTTAATGATGCTCTTGTGGATGAACAATCACAAATTCCTACAGTCACGCTCCTAAATCTAGTGGACACGCTTCCCAAAAGAGAGGAAATTATTATACCAGCAAAGAGGAATGGAACCTGGAGTCCACTGATTAAGAAACACATACGAGTGTTATAGTCAAGTGTCCATAAGCTTTTATTTATATAATTCTGCAATGTTACTGATAGTTTTTCCTAGATATTAAAACCTAGTGATTCATATGTCCCATAAAGTGAGTGCTCTGTTTTTACTTGTATTTTCCAATTTGAATGCTTGATAAAGTGAAAGCAGTGGTTGGCATGCATGGTTACCATTTTTAAGTTTAAACTAAATTTAACTTAACTCACCATGCATGTGCAGTGAGTGCTTTACCACATGTCCTTGCTTATTTATCTTGTGAGGTTTGTCACCTACATGTTTGGGATGATGTTTAACATTCCAACAGGCTGATGATTTTTGTGAAAGTCCATGATATAAAATCTCCAGATTTGAAGGCTTTTAGCAATTCATCTGTGTAAAGTCCAGGCTTGAGTATCAGAGAGGCTAGTAGTAAATATCCTCAAAGTTTACTTTTGGTTGCTTAGCGTACTAACTTATACCAGCGATGCTGTATGGACCAGGAAGCTTTTCGCTGTCAGCAACCGGATTATCAAGTTTGTTGATTTGTTTGAGTTCGTTGTAGTTTTTCATGAGTCTCCACAATTATATTAATCTTCTCTGCATTTGCTAACAAAGCAACTGCGTATCCGTGGAAAATGTAAATCAAATCAAAAACATTCAATGGGTCCATAAGGTCAAAAGTATTTGGCCAACTGCCCATATTATATACATTGTAGACACTAAACCAATACCAAAGAGATGGAAACAAACAGTTGTATACAATGTCTATAAACACTAAGAGTCCCACATCCAGGATGACAGTTCTCCTGTGCACAAAGCAGCATGTTAAAGCATGGTTTTCTATGTCTGAATGGAAGAGCACACGCCTGCCCAGAACCCTGACTTCAACCCAACAGAGCATTGTTGGGATGTTCCGAAACACAGTGACTGCACCCATTTTCATACTAAAATCAGTGCCTGAATGAGCAAAAATTACCACATTCCAATAGGGAAAGCCCTTCCAGAAGAGTGGACATATTTCATAATGACAAAGGAAGATACATTTATAATAAGGCGTAGTCATATACAGAGCAATATATTAACTCTTGATTGCAAGCTTGAAATCTCATATGGAGATATTGTGATGAATAAGATTAGATCAGAAATGGTGCTAAGATCTAAAATTCCTAACATCTGTTATGAGATGAGTGTATATGTGTACACACACACAGACACACATAAACACACACACACACACACACACACACACACACACATGCACACTCTAGTTAAGTCCTGGTGTGAGGTTTTGGGCAGCATATGCTCACCGTATGCTGAAAAACATGTTGGCTGCCATACCAGACAGATTAGACTCAAGTTGAAAGAGCACCCTAGAATATAAATAAGCATGCAGAGCAGTGTGTAAGTGTACAGTATATATATATATATATTATTTTTTCTTTTTTTAAACAGCGAAAAAGCTTATATGGCTTCAGAAAAGCTCATATGTCTGAAATTTATCGTCATCGATATGGTTAAGCTTTCACTAGAGAAAACAGTGAGGGAATGACTGTAAACTTTAAACCTTAAAACACTGTTTACTATTGAAATGCAGTCCCAAATTGTTGTTTATTTATGTTATAGAAATACAAATAATTTCCATAAAGTCATCTAATTTTATTGTATGAGATACATTCCAAATATATAGGTAGTCCCACTACATTCATTCAATAGAGTTAGTGGCATATTAAGCGGGCACGGCAAACAATACGTTATTCATGAACATAACTTCTGACCTGGACTTCCTGACGGGCAGACCACATGGGGTGCGGATCGGTGGTGTGACGTCCTCCACACTAATGCTCAGCACCGGTGCCCCCCAGGGATGTGTTCTCAGCCCCCTGCTGTATACCTTGTTTACCCACGACTGTACGGCCACACACAGCTCCAACACCTCATCAAATTTGCAGACGACACCAGCATCATCGGCTGTACGAGTCTGCTTGCAGAGCAGAGGTGAGTGCCCTGACATCGTGGTGCCAGGACAACAACCTGCTGCTCAATGTCAGCAAGACCAAGAAAGCTCATCATGGACTACAGGAGAGTGCAGGATGGAGGTCACACCCCTATCCACATCGAGGGGACAGCGGTGGAGAGAGTCAGTTGCTTCAGGTTCCTGGGAATCAACATCAGTGAGGACCTGAGCTGGTCACATCACGTGAGTGTGATCACAAAAGCAGCGAAACAACGGCTCTTCTTTCTTCGGCAGCTGAAAAGGTTTGGCATGGACTCCAGAATACTTATCAACTTCTATCGATGCACCATTGAGAGTATTCTGTCTGGCTGCATCACTACCTGATATGGCAGCTGTAATGTTCTGGACCGCAAAGCTTTACAGCGAGTGGTCAGCATCACCAGGACTGAAATGCCAGCCATCCAAGGACCTCTGCACTCAGCGCTGTAGGAGGAAGTCCCAGCGGATCATCTCTGATCCCAGCCACCCCTGCCACACACTCTTCATGCTCCTTTCATCAGGACATTTTACTGCTGACTGTACACGATGCATGAAAATAATGACATATGACATTCAAGATGTACATTTCATTTTTAAACATTTTTTGACAAATTTCATCTCAGAGCTTTTTTTTATTTTTTATTTTTTCAGTTAATTCCAAGTATCAGTAAAATTGTTGGTAAAATTATATCAATTTAAGGTATTCTGACCACCAGCAGTAAAATGTTCAGGGTTTTCGAGGTGTGTTGGTTTTCGATGGCTCCATTTTGAGATCTTAAATTAAGGTGGTCTCACCAAGAAGGCTGCCACTCGGCTTCAAAAATGAAACACTACTGTGTAATTTATTATTTTTATTTTTTTTTAATGAGATCAGTGATTGGAACAGGTGGAAGGTGTGGCTACTGCTTGGTTGAAAACCTGCACCCACACTGGCCCTTTGTGGATAAGATTGGACATTCCAGGTATATACATACATATCTTTCATATGTACATACATGCATACCATTGGTTAATTGCTTTGAAATTGTACAGCTTCATTGATTGTCTCTTTTATTTATTAATTTTGCATTTTCACCTTATTAAGTTGTCTGTTTCTGGATAGTATCAGACATATATATTATTAAATTGAATTATAGTTTTGGGCACAGAAATTAGGAATTATTTATGATCAGTGTCAGTTGATATGAGTAACTACAGGTTGTACCCAGAAATAATTTTAAGGTCAGGAAGATAATTGGGTTTTTGCCATTTTTCTTTTTTTCATAGCATAAGAAAGAGAAAGACTGTGATCTCTATAGATGAGAGTTTAGATTGAAAGTGTAGTTTATTACTATCCCATTCACATAATCATACAAAGTGGAAGGAAACATCATGATGATGGTTTTATTTATAAGTAAATGTCACGACACACCTAACCAAAATCATAAAATTTATTTTCTTCCAGAGTTGGGTTAATGTTTCACTAATATCTTAAATTAATGATGAGACAGTTGATCCACTCAATAATGTCTTCTCCAGCACATCCCACAGGCTTTCAGTGGGGTTAAGGTCAGGACTCTGTGGTGCCAGTTCATGTGTGAAAATCAATCACGCTTTAATCAAGGCTAAATAACGTATTTAATTCGGTTGAATAACATATCAGAGTCAGCAACTTTTTTGGCCAAGAATTGTAGCTTTGACTTTGCTATTGAAATCATGGTATCTATTAGAAAACAAAAATATAGAACATACAAAATTGTAGGCTACCACTTTGGAACAGGAATATCATCATCATTATCATCTTCATTTTCTGAACCGCTCAATCCTAATTAGGGTTGCAGGTAGGCTGGCGCCCAGGAACAGGAATATGAGGCTACAAATTACATACAAAAGAGTATTTCAACATTCCACCTTCAACCAAATTTCATCATAAATTACAATAGGGCATGCAGATAAGTGCAAAAAATATCTTGATGAATACTAATGAGTGAGCGCAAAAGAATATGGCGAGATTGCTTATTTTTTTTTACAAGGGTAGTGATCAGAAAGGCAACTTAATACACATTGAAACCTTCAGGCAGATGAATTTTGACAGCCGAAGGTCACAGTGGGTTCCACTCGTGTCAGCCAACACAGAATTCTAAGTCTATAACAAATTAAATGCCAAAGTTAACTTTTTCTGAATATTCCACCTTAAAGTTTAGTACGAAATTCAATATAATGTGAATTTTATGTTCATTTATGAGTCATTAGGAATTTGTCCTGAAGCAAAATATGGACAAAAAGATACTTTTCTGGATTATTTATTCAAAACAAGTCTTTTTAAAACACTCCTTTATTTATAATCAGTAGTGGCACTTCCTCGAGACACTGCACTGTTTAATGTTAAAGCTGTTGAGTTCCGCTCTGAGATTTCCCGAAGAAGCCTGCTGTATACTTATCTATATGAAATCAGGAAACCCGCTGAAACAAGTCTTTTGGGTGATAATCATTATTAAATATGCACTGCAAAGTTAATTAGGGAGTTTGCATAAGGAACCTCTATGATCGCTTTGATTTACTGAGTGATTATGAATGAGCAGAGGCAGAGGAGCCCCAGGACAAAAGAATTATTCATCATCTAGCTACTGAACTGCCATTATCCATGTCATTTCTATTTCTGCCACGGTTTAGCACTTCAAATTTATCACTAATGTGTGTATCAGGTTTTCATTACTTTACCTTCAAAGCTCCTCTGAAAGTGGAGACATGATGAAACAAGAAATGCTTGGCATAAAATATATAAAATAAGACAGCTATGACTAGTTTCATGACTAGCACTGTGCTTTAATGTGAAATAATCTTATCTGAATCTCATTAATATTCATAGTGCAGGATGTTGCAGGCCAATATATATATATATATTTTTTAAAGAACCAAAGGACTGAGTCCACCACACAAAACTGTTTTTATTTTATATGTTAACATGTATACTAACAAACAATTTTATAAGGCATATCTGTACACCTGTATTCTCAAAGAATTATTTGGCAGCAGCATAATGCATGACACCATGCACATAAATGGCAAACCCATGGGCTTGCTTATTCAAATTTAGTGTGAATATTTCCAAAGCTGCTGATCTCCTGGGATTTTCACATGCAACAATTTACACAAACCGATGCAAATGAAAAAAAAAATTCTGTAAGTTGCAATGCCATTGGAGGAAATGTCTTCTTGAATAGTGAGGTCAGGGGGAAATGGCCAGGCTGAATTGTAATAACAGGAGGCATCTCAGAATGCTCACCACAGTGGCCCTCATTTATCAGTCTAACACTGAAACAAAAGCATGTCATCATTTACATGCCACAGCCCTAAATTTTCCCCATGGTTCTTGAATATATTGCATGGAAAGCCATAATTAGGCTGAAAATTAACCTTCTTCATTTTTAAAATAAATGTGAAAATCTAGTTTAATAATTCATCTGTTTTGCTGCCTGAAAAAAATTCATAGTCATAAAAATGCTACATGGAAAACAGTAGAAATTCAGCAGTTTCAATATTTTATTTAATACATTTGTGATTTTTATAGCCTATGCTAGCATTCTTCAGAATATAATGTGGGATTATTTAATTAATCCTAATATGTTTGCATTATCTACAATATAATGTAGAATTTTAATTTATGACAACGTATTTTTTACACCAATATGTATGAGATCACTGAATAAATTACCAGCATTTACACCGAAATAATATACATACACCCACACACACACACACAGACACACACAAACACCCTCCCACACACACACACACACACACACACACACACACACACACACACACACACACACACACACACACAGCATCCTCGTTTGGTGTTAGCTAAGCAATAAGATTAACCCTCTCATTGTGTTCAACACCAATTAATCACAGTGTTGGGGTTCTGACACCCAGTCTGTTTAGGAATGTATTGTAACTGATTGAAAAGCTCAAATGATGGGAATTAATTAAGCAGAATTATTAACCTAGTTTGAAGCAAAATAGTTGAACCAGACCTACAGTAACAATACTGCTGTAACTACATTTTACTGTGCAGTTAAAAAGAGTTTCCTTGTAATTAAAATGATTTTTAGCATATAAAGAGCTTAGGTTAGCTGGATACAGATCAGGCACTTCTGTTCATTAGACAACATTTATTAATAACTACGGCATACAAAAACACAAGCATTAGACAAGGTAAATGGTAAGTGGATTATGAAAATGACTGTACCAGTACAATATTAATGGAGACATAATGTTTGCAAATTCTGGATCATGCCTGAGACCAGCGAGGTTTTGGATGCAGTTTTACAAGTGAGATTTTGTTGATGATTATAACCAAATGTCTAAGAAATCATCTGATAATAATATCTGTATATAGTTTAAATGTTTTTACACAGTATATACCTATTATACTATATATCGGGGGTATGCAGTCTTATCCATAAAGAGCCAGTCTGGGTGCAGGTTTTTATTCCAACCATCTGCCATACCTGTTTAAATCAATGAAATCAGGTGTGGCACCTGATTGGTTGGAATGAAATCTTGCACCCACCTTGGCCCTTTGAGGATAAGATTTAACAGCCTTGCAGTATATAATATTTGTATAGAATAGTTGTATAATAGCCATAACATCAACACCATCTGAGTGGTCTGTAGCTAGGCAGTCCAATACATAGCAAGCTGCAATGCACATTGTTTGGACATTTTTCTATCATATCCAGCATTAACAATTTCAGCAGTTTGAGCTACAGTAGCTTTTCAGTGGAATCAGACCCAACTTGTGTACACTCCCCTTGTGTATCAAAGAGCCTTGGGCACCCATGACATTCTCAGTTCACTGGTAGTTCTTCCTTGTGTCACCTTTGGTAAATGCTTAAAACTTGCTCACTATTTTAAAATTTAGCTAAAATGTAATCCTATACTGTCAAATGTCAAATCAATATATATATATATATATATATATATATATATAGACATGCCATTGTGTAGCTGGGAAACGTGGTGATGCACGATGCAGATTAAAAGGTTTAATCAGTTAAGTCATGCAGACAAATCCAAAACACTGTTCAAATTCATAAACAACGGACAGACAGAGGTCAATCATTCATGCAAACCACACAGCAATGTAAAAGAGATCATTTAAAATCGAGGTAGAAGAGGTAGGGAGAGATTATACACATAAACAGGGTATTATAGGCTTGCTGAGTAACGGTATGGCAAACTTGATCATGAAAAAAATAAGCAAAAAGAAGAAAAAAAGGCTTGGTATGACTAGCACTGGGTGACTGAACAATACTTTGCAATGTGTGTCTGAGTTCAGAGTCCATTTCTAATGAACACGTGATCAGGTGTGACTGAGAATGGGTGTGCTGGTTGTCATATGATGTCTGAGTCAGGAGTTCGGTGAGTGTGAAATATGGAATAAGAATAATGGGAAATGTAGTGCAAGTCCATACTTTGCCGTATTTCACAGTCAAACTGCTCATTTAAACTAACTGTCACAACTCACAGGTCACAAGCTGCTTTTACTGTAAAATGTAAACAATGTTATATTTAATACGATAGTGGTTTTAGCAGTTGTATCAACATATTTTAAGTCAACCAGTAAATGCAATTATTATTTTGTATTAGATATCCCTCATGGCTGCATATGACTTATGTGTGAGTAATTTGCTTTGGAACGTACGAAAAGAGGGTGACTCTGCTTTTCTTCCTTTGCTCTTATTATATTTGGTCGAGCTTTGCTTCACCATCACTGAATTTTAGAGGTCACTGTGTGTGTGTGTGTGTGTGTGTGTGTGTTCTCCTTCTGCTAAGCGCTGTTCACAGAGCATTTCACTCACACTCCACAAGGCTTTAATAAAAGCATTTATCTATCCAATAGATGGATTTATCTACTATGGGCTTGGGTACAGTAATGGTTAGTATTTGAGGAAAGATGACTCAAATGCTCTCAACAGTGTATGACTCTGTGAAAACAGTGTATGACTCACACTTTAGTTTGAATTGATCAGTGCTTTAAATAATACCAAATGAGTTTATAGAGGGTGTCAGTTCTGGCTGTTAAACTTCAATGAAATAACAAAGAAAATATCCTTAGCCATACAGTCTCACTAGTATCTCCTAACCACAATCATTCAAATGTCATCTGATTTACAGACGTCCCTAAACTGACAAGGGTGGAGCTTAAAGTGATAGATAATTGTAGCCCTTCATCTAGCCTATCTTAATTTAATGTTGCATCAGATAGAAAAAAAAAACAAAAAACATACAATGAAGTGTTAAAAGCACACTGTAAAAGACTCAATCGAATTCTTGAAAGCCTTAAGGAATGATACTTATATGACAACCATTTACATATGACTGAGGCATTCATCATCACTAATGGCCAAAGATATGCAGATTAGATCAACTGGATAGTTTAAATTGAGTATAGGTGTGATTATGAACATTAGTATGTCTGTGTTCCAAAAATTAATTAATGAAAAATAACAGTGATAAAACCACATCAATTATTACAGTAGATATTAGGGGATAAGGTTTTGATGGTTGAGAGTATATTTTTTCGAAGGCAGTACTGACTGTTGTTCACCCCTGTAGCTAGATGTGTACATTTCCTCACTTTATCTTACTCTGTCTTCCCTGGTCTCTTTTTCACTGAGATAAGAATTTGCAGAGAGGAGTTTTCCAGAAGCACTTTCCTTGCTGGGAGTGATGTATGGGGTTTTCAGCCTTTTAAATTATTTCTCTCTCTCTCTCTCGCCCTCTCTCTCTCTCTCCATTTCTCCTTTTTTTTCTCTTATTCTAAGCCTCTCTCCCTAAGCCTGTAGTTCTCAGACTATTTGATCAGTTCGTTGGTTCAAGTAGATGTTTCACAGATCTTCGCACAGTGAGAAGTGTTCAGCACCGTTGTCCACACAGGACTGCTGTAGAGGATTTGAAGAAAGGCCTGTCTCTTCAATCATTTGTTAGGAACAGTAAGGGGAGCTCTATTTCTCAGAAAGTGGGAATAAAACAAAGAAAATATGAGCATGGTGTACTGACCTCAAGATATTGCTGTCATTGGAGGTGGTGAATGCTGATTAAGGGGAAGTAGAAAAGTCAAAGAACATTTTGAAAAAGTGTAGTCCATTTGGATTAATCTGATAGTTAAACCTGTGGCTCATTGGGATATTTTAAATGACTTACTTGTAATAGCTGAGATTCATAGTTATATATAAAAAATCAGTTTGGAAAGAATTACAAATTAATCTCTCAAGTCATCTTCACATAGTTAAAACATAAAACAATGGAAAATCTACCTAAATTACTGCAAGATCACATAGAAAGCACATTTGTGGAGTCATAAGAACAAGAATCTGCACAACTTTTGAAAGGCATGGTTTCTGTTACTCTGGTCATACAGCTAATACAGATTTTCATAATGTGAACATCATGCTTACAGTCAAATATGGTGATGGTAGTGTGATGGTGCAAAGGGCAAAGTTTTCATCTTTTTTTCAGTAACATGAAAAATATGCACAACTCTTTACTAAAGTGTGTATAATAAGAGCATATTATTAAAATGTATATTTCTACTCTCTCACTCACATATTTGCTGAACAGTATAATCCTTCTATGGTCACTGGAGCCTCAGCCGACACTGGTTGAAGGTAAGGTTTACCCTGAACAGTTTCCCAAACCATTTCAGGGACAACCAGATGCAACCATTTACTCTCACACTCACACCTAGGTGCAAACCCACGCAAGCACAGGGAGAACATGAAATATCCACACAAAAATGCCTGATCCCAGGATGCAAACCCAGGACCTTCTTGTGAGGAGGACGTGCTAAGCACTACAGCACCATGCCACCCTTTACATATACACTGTGTGCACAATTATTAGGCAAGTTGTATTTTTGAGGATTAATTGTTATTGTACAACTATACAGTCATCTTGGTCAATACAAAATGTTAACAAACCCTCAAACTTGAACATTTAAGTAGTAAAAGGAAAGTTTTGGCTTCTTAAGAGAATATCTATGTGTACACCATTATTAGGCAACTATTAGTGTGCAGAATTATTATGCAACTAAATGAAATTAGATTTTCCATCTCACTCGTTTATTTTCACCTGTTAAAGTGAAAATAGTAAACAAACTCAAAATTTACAAATAAACATTTCTGAAATAAAAAAAACCCTTAATGACCAATATAGCCCCCCTTCTTTTTGATAACAGTCACAAGCCTTCCATTCATGGAGTCAGTCAGTTTCTTGATCTTGTCAGAATCAACTTTTTGTGCAGCTGCAACCACAGCCTCCCAGTCACTGTTCAGAGAGGTGCACTGTTTACATTCACTGTACATTTCCTGTTTAAGAAGGGCCCAAAAGTTTAAGTCAGGTGAAGAAGGGGGCCATGTCATTAGTTTTTCATCTTTAAGGCCTTTACTGGCCAACCACACAGTTGAGTACTTTGATGCATGTGATGGAACGTTGTGTCTTGCATAAAAATCAAAGTCTTCTTAAAAGATGCAGACTTTTTCCTGAACCACTGCTTAAAGAAAGTGTCTTCTAAAAATTGGCAGTAGGTCTGAGAGTTGAT
>JAOUQZ010000025.1:6672131-6691552 GCA_028564935.1 Neosilurus hyrtlii
ACGCACGCACACACACACACACACACACACACACACACACACACACACACACACACACACACACACACACACACACAGCTGGTATCAAGAGGATGTGCTGTGAGGTGTGTGGACCATCAAAGGACACAAAGACACAATCCACATGCAGAAACTGCAAAAAGTACATCTGTGATCCACATACTGCCAAATTTTACCATGCATGTGTTTTGTAAAAAGGCATACCTATTTTGTGTTTTTTTTCCAAAGCACCAACCCTTGTTGTAAGGACTGTGCCTCACTTGTTCATGTGCATTTCAAAAGATAAAACTGATTGTTGAAGTTCAAGTTGATGCATTGACAGTTTGCATTCAAAATAATAAAATTAAAACATTGTCTCACTTAATTTTTTTCCAAGATAAGCATGATTTATGACACCTAAGTCTTGAGTATAGTGGATTTTAAACATCAATTATAAACTTAGGACAAAAAACAAATCACACTTCCATTGTTAATTGTGTTCTAGTAAAAACTGATTACAATCATTAAACATAGATGATGGTAGAGTACCAAATAATGTGGTTAATGCATGTTTTCGGCCTTTTTTTAATTTCTTATTATTTTTTTCCCCAATACCCCCCATGCATAATAGTATCTCTGCCTATACCAGTCTGCCTCCCAGCCGAGTGTGGAGCTTTCATGCGACCAATCAAAGCAGATTCGGCACAAAGAGCATTAATGGCGTAAAGAATCATACTTTGGTGCTCAAATAGTGTTGAAAGTAAACAATAAAGCTCTCAAAATAGGTACTGACCTTTAAAGTTTTGAACTAACTTCAACAAATCACATTACATTCACACACTAATATCCGGTTTCAGCTCACTGCATATTAAATATCAAACAAAAATTATTACCAACCCCAGTCATAATTTTTCTTTAAAAAAAAAAAAGGCAATTAATTAGACATAGAACAGGGTTGTCAGTATATTCAAATCAAATGCAGTTTGCCTCACAACCACAAATCCTGTGCCCATATACTGTAGAAGACACTGGATAATGACACTTTTCTGCTATTTCATCATAGCAGTGGTCAGGGGGTAGGATGCAGAATGGCAGTGCAGGAAGGTCCTGATTTTATGCCACATGTCCAGCAAGGGCATTTCTGTTTGGAGAGTACATGTTCTCCTGTGCTTATGTGAGTTTCCTCTGGGTGCTATGGTTTCCTCCCACAGTCCAAGGACATACACATTAGGCTAATTGGATATTCTCGATTGCCCCAGGTGTGAAAGTGAGTGCTGGTTGTGTGCCAGTTTTTGCCCTGCCATAGTCAGGCGAGCTGTTCAGGGTATACCCCCCCACCTTCTTCTGGAGTCGGCTGGGATGGTTGCCAGTTTCCCTATGATCCTAATAAATGACAATGCGGTTTGGAAAAGGAAATAAAGATTTAAATAAAATATTAAAATATATATATATCATCATATATATCAGCTTATCAGCACACCTGGTTCTCATTCCACTAATTGCATGCACTACATAAAGACTCTATTTTAGTCAACTCTTGGCTTGGGATTCTTATTGCAGTGTGCCAGTTCTCTTGGTTCATGCTCTAGTGTCACCGTTGTTTTATCAGGTGTTCAGGTGACTGATTAATGTTGGTGTTTCCCTGTGCCGAAACAGACCACAAAAAATCCAAACCTGCATTAAGTGTTATTCTGAGATACATAACATATTTATAGGCTGCAGTGTTTTTATAGGCGAGTCCAGGATTAAAATACAGCTCAGTTAAGTCACAAATTTTTATTCAAATACAGTTTATATTTTCTCATTTTCAATACTTTCTTGTGCGCATCAGATAGTTTCTTGTGCGCACGCGATACTCTCTCCTGCTCACCAAATACGTTCTTGTGCTCACGAGAAACCAATATATATATATTTTTCTTTCTTTCTTACGTGTCCCCTTATGAGCTCCACATGTTAGTGTTTTCACAAAAGCAATTTAATTAATTAATTAACTAATTAATTAATTAAAGATTTGTCATTGTGGTTAATCTTCTCTAGCACTAGTGACTACTTCCATTGTTGTTAAATTACCATCATCTCATAAAAACAGTCACTTTATCAATGATTATTCTGTACTATTATTTGTTTATGACATAATTTATTTTCAATACATTTATTGTTAGATTAGGCCAAGGAAATTAGATTTTTAGTTTCTCGTCAGCTACTTCGGGAAAAGTCAAGAGAATGTCTGTTGCAAATGCAGTCTGCTGGATGCTCTATACTCACTACGAATTCCCAAACTGTCGGGCACATTGGTCAGTTGGTAAATGAATAGCACTGGCTATGAGGTTCTCTCTCTGTTTGACGATTAGAAATGATTCAAGTCTGACAGTGACAGTGCCATCGGCTGTGCATGTAATGCTTTCCTTTTTTCCCAATTTCTTTTTTCTTTTTTTTTTTTACCAATTTTTCCGGAATCTCATCTCTCTTCAAACTTCCAAATAGATCAGAAAAAGTCAGCTCATCATTTTCCTCAAGAAGTACTTTAGACCAATTTAACATAAAGCGCCATCCATAAATAACAATGACGGATATCAACATATTAAATTCACAAAATATGATTTGCCCCATTGAAAAACTTCTATATGTGTGTAAACGCTCCACTAATTCAGTTTCTTTCTGAATTCAAGAGGCATGCTTAATAGCGCTGTACACAGTGTAAAGCACGAAGAGGTGCAAAAACTTGCACCCAGAAGTGCGGCCGATCGACAGTGGCTCTCTCAGTGTTTGTTTAATTTTGGATTGGCATACTGATGAAACAAAAAAAGATTGTCAGCAGGGCTGACAATGTTGCTGATGTATGTGTTCAGAGTGACAAAATTTTTCATGCATGGCCAAAATCACATGTAGGCGGAGACAAGAAACTAATAAACTATTTTCATCTGCCTTATGATGAGCAACCTTGTGATCTGTTTTGCAGCTAGCACTACTGTCAGAACATTGTTATTATTGTTATTATACATCTCATCAGATCAGATAATTCAACCAACCTAAATGGGAGGCTCAGTTATTTGATGCAAGTTAACGAACACTCATCTCTAACACTAACCTCACTACAGCTAGGTGAACTCGCAGTCTTGGCAGTGGCTTTTTATGCCTCTTTGTACAGCACTGTGGTGCAACATCTGAGGTTTTTAAATGTGCTAAAAATGTATGACACTGGTTTGACATTGCTTGAAAAGCCAATGATCTTAAATGTACTTAGATTTAATTAAATTAATTGTAACCTCAAGTACATTTTCAAGCTGTCCACCATAAGTGATGCATATTGTGTTTTGTTGTTTTTTTTAGATCCTGACTTTAAAGACATGGGAGTTCCCAAACCTCTTCCTGGTATGTACTTGTCTTTCTATTCTTATCTCACTGTATTTCAGGTCACACAGCTCATTCTTTCGGCTCTTCTAAAATCTCTTCCATTCTTCCTGTAGCATGTGAGTTTGAGATGAGTGGACCCGAAGGCATCATTGAATCACAGCAGATTATCGGAGATGGCAAAGCTTTACAAGCCGAGGCTGTAGACTGCAAGTGGTTTATCCGAGCTCCTCCTCACTCTAAGGTTAGCACTGTTACTTTTTGCAGCTATAAAACATTATTTTAATCAAGAAGAAATATATACAAGGTACGATATTCATTCATTTGTTCATTTATTTACCGAACGACTTTATCGGATTCCAGGGAGGCTGGCACCTATCTTAACTGACTCTGGGTGAAGGTGGGGTACACCCTGGACAGCTCATCAGTCCATCACAGGGCCAACATGCACACACCCAACCATTTACACTCACACTAAGGGGCAATCGGAAACAGCCAATTAGCCAAATGTGCATGTGTTTGGACTATGAGAGGAAATCAGGGTACCCAGAGGAAACCTATGTGAGCCTTCTTGCTGTGAGGCGGATGAGCAAACCACCTATACGATATTTTTTATTCTAATTATAAAGAATGCCTATAACCTTCATGTTAGCTTCATGCAAACTGCAGGCCTACAGGATACCTCAGCATGTTTCATAGTACATTAATATCATTTGTGCATAAAAAATTTGAAGTCCTGGACTTTTCTTACCCATTTGCCAGAGGTGCTGTATGTCCAATTCACATGGCCCAGACATTACTCAAAGTTTACCTTGACAGCTCCCTAGTGCAAAGTTTGTGTAATGTTTGAGTAAGCTTAGATGAGAAAAACACAGGTAGTTGTCCAGAGAATTCACAGCAGGCAAGTGGGTTGCATACTAGTGATTTGTGGATCAGGGTATTTTAATACATACACTATTGCAACTCTTTATTAGAGCAGAAATATATGTTAATTAATGAGCCGACCTCCAAGCCACTAGTTTAGACTGAATTTGGATGACAACAATTTTTCCTTAACAAGCATAATACCCTGACTGCAGTAAAATGATCAGGATAATAAATAATGCTGATCAGGCTAATAATTAATGCCTGGGTCTCGACTAAACAGCCAAACTATACCAAATAGTTCTGATTGTTTTTGAATACTAGTATAAAGGAATTCAACAGGAAGTCAACAGACCTGAACCTGCCTGAGCCCTGATAATTTTTAGAAATTTTACCCAGGCCTCACATCTCATCTGAATCAGATAGAACTTGTCTGACATTAAATATCTCCAAGTGAGTGCTACATGTGTGAATGAGCAACTGCAGAATCTATCTGGACGTGATTCTCAGGGCATCATTCAGAGTCCATCTGTAGAGTCTGCATAAAATTGTAATTATAACTCAACTTCTCATTAAATAATAGCGTTTTATATGATTTTCCAAACTCTCACATCAAATGATGAAGCCACTTCAGTTTTTAGTGACTGATTGAGAGATTGAAGGCAAAAAAAGGAAGAGAGGGAATGTTCTTCTTTGAAGCTTTCAAAGTCTTTCAAAAATGGATCGTTTCAGCACTTCATATTGTACATATATCTCTCATCCTCCTCTAAGCTAGCTAGAACATCAGTAAATTATCACAGGAGAGACGTGAGCAGCATGGCAAATATATACACACATGCAGCATTAGCAGCAGCAGCATGGCCCTAAAGGTTGCTTTCTCAACGACAGACGTCCACCACTAATGTATTCCAGACCAGTGGCGGGGAAGAAGCAAGCTAATTAAAAAACGGTAGCTCAGAAAGCTAATTAGAGTGCACTCAAGTAAACAAGGCCATGAAGCAAACATGAAGGTGGTGACAAAGTCTAATATCATACCTTGTGCTTATTAATATGGATACATTTGCAAATGTTTAATTATTCTTCTATTTGGTACGGTTGCCAGTAAGTGTAAAAACACATTAGGAAAACAAAAAACAAAAACATTACAGCGAAGCAGAAAATGCAACAGCCAAACCTAAAATACACACACACACACACACACACACACACACACACACACACACACACAAAATAATAATAATAATAAAATAAATAAATAAAAGAACACAACATGAATTCAATACAGAAAGGATAGATCTTGACCACAGCTATTAACTAGGAGCACATGCAATTTACATTCGTACTTTGCACATCAGAATCAGGATACTTTATTGATCC
Source organism: Neosilurus hyrtlii (assembly GCA_028564935.1). NCBI lineage: Eukaryota > Metazoa > Chordata > Actinopteri > Siluriformes > Plotosidae > Neosilurus > Neosilurus hyrtlii. The sequence continues at coordinate 6,677,721 of JAOUQZ010000025.1, forward strand.
CGGAGGAAATTGTGTGCACACAGTTGCTTCATACCAAGTAAAGAAAAGGATAAGATAAAGATAAAGGTCTCAGTAAGAAAATAATAACAATTATATATATATATATATATATATATATATATATATATATATATAAATAATTATGTATATGTAAGTCAATAACAATTTACAATTTTTTTTTGTCAGACACCTGAAAATGCTAATTAATACTTGCACTGTTTCACAATTAATAACTGTATTTATTTGCCTATGAAAAAAATAGGGGTATATACGCATTTGTCTTCAACTCTAGAAAGCTGTCAGAGTATTATTAAATGTTTTGTGGATAATTCAATAAAAGAAATACATTTTTAAGCAATTTACTTCAGTTAAACATAATGGGATTTTTTTTTAAATGACAAATTAATTTCAGGTTCGGGTACTCATGAGATTCATTCATCAATGCATGTATGTACAGTGATGTAAAAAAGTGTTTGTCCCCTTCCTGATTTCTTATTCTTTTTTTGTTTGTCACCATTAACTGTTTCAGATCATCAAATACATTTAAATATTAGTCAAAGACAACACAAGTAAACACAAAATGCAGTTTTGAAGGTTTTTATTATTAAGGGAGAAAAGAAATTCAAACCTACATAGCCCTGTGTGAAAAAGTAATTGCTCCTAAACCTAATAACTGGTTGGGCCACCCTTAGCAGCAACAAATGCAATCAAGTGTTTGCGATAACTTGCAATGAGTCCTTTTCAGCACTGTGGAGGAATTCTGGCCCACTCATCTTTGCAGAATTATTGTAATTCAGCCACACTGGAGGGTTTTCGTGCATGAACCGCCTTTTTAAGGTCATGCCACAGCATTTTAATAGGGTTCAGGTCAGGACTTTGACTAGGCCACTCCAAAGCCTTCATTTTGTTTTTCTTCAATCATTCAGAGGTGGACTTGCTGGTGTGTTTTGTCTTGCTGCAGAACCCAAGTTCGTTTCAGCTTGAGGTCACAAACGGATGGCTGGATATTCTTCTTCAGGATTTTTTTGGTAGACAGCAGAATTCATGGTTCAATTTATTACAACAAGTCCTCCAGGTCCTGAAGCAGCAAAACAGCCCCAGACCATCACACTACCACCACCACATTTTACTGTTGGTATGATGTTATTTTTCTGAAATGCAGTGTTACTTTTATGACAGATGTAATGGGACACACCTTCCAAAAAGTTAAACTTTTGTCTCATCAATCCACAAAGTATTTCCCCAAAAGTCTTGGGAATCATCAAGAGGTTTTCTGGCAAAATGGAGACGAGCCTTAAAGTTCTTTTTGCTCAGCAGTGGTTTTTGTCTTGGAACTCTCCCATGCAGGCCATTTCTGCTCAGTTTCTTTCTTATGGTGGAGCCATGAACACTAACCTTAACTGAGATTGGGGTAATTGTGTTCGGCCAGCCACTCTTTTCGCCATTTCTGGATAATGGATCTCACTGTGGTCTGCTGGAGTCTTTAAAAATGGCTTTATAATCTTTCCCAGACTAATAGATCTTGATTACTTTCTTTCTCATTTGTTCCTGAATTTCTTAGAATCTCGGTATGATGTCTAGCTTTTGAGGATCTTTTGGTCTACTTCACTTTGTCAGGCAGGTCCTATTTAAGTGATTTCTTGATTGAGAACAGGTGTGCCAGTAATCAGGCCTGGGTGTGACTAGAGAAATTGAACTCTGATGTGACAAACCACAGTTTAACAGGGGGAGTAATCACTTTTTCACACAGGGCCATGTAGGTTTGGATTTTTTTTCTTCCTTAATAATAAAAATCTGTTTAATGATCTGAAACATTTAAGTGTGACAAACATGCAAAAAAATAAGAAATCAGGAAGGGGGCAAACACTTTTTCACACCACTGTATATGGAAATAAATGCTGCAGGTCTTTCTGCTGTGTTAGTGAATCCCATAAAGAATCTAATAAGTACTCTTTTTTACCAACAACAATTCATCTGGACTGTTTATGTGTATTTAAAGTGACATTCAGCAACCAAATTAAATACGTTACCCATATCAATAAAACTCACAAACTGGACTACTTATCATGTGCATATGTTCATGATTAACACACCCTGATATAATCCAGGATCAAAGGCATTCATTGCGCCCTGTTCAACCTGTCTGGTCTGTGATGTTACTGAGTCATATGTTTGCCTGTCTGATTATACAATGCTAAGGCTACTTCGCATTGAAGTTCTACTGTTTAGCCTTGCCATGTTTTTCAATAACCTGATCCAGTGCCTTTGAATGGTTTTTAAGAATTGTCTGAACCTCTAGTTTTGATTACCCTGGCCTATTTTAACAAATTGTAAACCTGCATATCCAACTGGAAATTATATCCTCTCAACATGTTTAGTATTGTTTGCCATTTTATTTCTTATTTGTCTGCATAGTATAGTGAATATAATCGCAGTATCCAGTGTCACCAAGAACAGGTTTCTCTGTCAAGTCATCTCAGGAATTTTTTCATTGTCACTGTCACCTTAGGCTGTCATGTCTCTGTGTGCAGCCATTACAAAAAAAGTCTTCAGCAAGTCACACTTTGACCAAACTTCAACTTATCATAGGCCAAACTCCAAGATGGCCTCCAAGTCAGTCCTGTGTGTGATATGTCAGTAACTGAAGTCGGAATTCTTTGTGTTTTTAAATCATTTTATGTTTGATATTTTATGTAATTCGAGCCTAAGTAAGTGGTACACTGCAAGATCGGTATATCCTTCACTAATTGGAAACTCTGCATATATATTTTTTGTCTGATGTCACTGGATTGCTAGCTTTGGCCTACCTTCAATCCATATTCTGGAGTACAACACACAAAGCTCTGCTAGACTTCATCTACTAGCCCTGCCTGCTAGCCTCAAGCTCCTGGATTTGTCTGCTGCCCTCTGTCCATTATTCCTGCCTGATAGCCTCAATCTACCAGCCCTGCTTGACAGTCTGTAGCTTTTGATCCTGCCTGCTTGCTTCTAGCTACTAAATTGGTTTGCTAGCCTCCGTCTACCAGCCTCTCTTAGCCGCAGCCTGGGCCTCTCCTCATTGTAGATAAACATTCTCCTGCTAGGAGGTTTCAACTTTGAGATAACCCTTGGTTCTCCCCTGATCTCGCTAAGCTACTTCACAAGAGTAATCAGGCTTGGGCAAAGGCTAAGAAAATGGGGACCAAGGCAGATTGGCTATACTTTAGGCAACTATGCAATGGTTTCACCTCACGAATCAGAAGAGCCAAGTCTGAATTTTATTTTTGTTCTATAACTGATAAATCAAATAACCCTAGAAAATTCAGGAAAATTATAAAATCCATTTCTGCCACTCAAATTTGTAATGAACAACCTCTTTGTATTTTTAAGGACAGAGTATCCATTTCTGAAAGATCTGTTATGCTGGAATGTTTTAATGAGCATTTCATTGCCACCACTAAAGGTCTCGCCTTCCTTTCATTTTGTTCCTTTTTCTGTGGATGAAGTCCACAAAGCTCTCCACTCACTGCACACCAAAAAACCTGCAGGTCCACATAATTTGGAACCATATTTTTTTAAAACTTGCAGCTAATTTTATTGCATAACCATTTTAAACCTCACCTTCACTCAAAATGTCATTCCAAAAGTGTGGAAATCTGCACATATACTGTCATGTCATGTCATTTTCTTAATCCTAATTAGGGTCGCAGGGAGGCTGGCGCCCATCTCAGCCAACTCTGGGCGAGGGCAGAGTACACCCTTGACAGCTCGCCAGGCCATCGCAGTGCACATATACTGCCTCTATCAAAAGGAGGGGACCCTACTTCACTTAACAGTTATAGACCTATTTCCAATTTATCTGTTTTGTCAAAGGCCCTTAAAGGGTTGGTCAGTAAATTGAAGAACTTCCTAAGTACCAATAACATTCTCTCACCACACCAGTCTGGTTTTAGAAAACAACATAGTACCGTCATAGTATCCTTAAAGGTTGCCAGTGACATAATTCAGGCATTGGACAACAAGAAAACTTGTACCGCTCTTTTTATCGACCTTTCAAACGCCTTCGACACTGTTGACCACCACATCTTGAAGCAACAGCTGCTCAGTGTTGGGTAGTCTGGGCAGGCTGTTGGATGATTTGAAAATTACCTCTTTGAAAGGACTCAATGTGTTAAATATGAAGGAAATCTCATCATTATCATCATCATCATCTTCTGCCTGATCCAGGGTTGGGTCGCGGGGCCAGCAGCCTAAGCAGTGAGGTCCAGACGTCCCTCTCCCCAGCCACTTCCCCCAGCTCTTCCGGGGTGACACCGAGGTGTTCCCAGGCCAGCTAAGAGACATAGTCCCTCCAATGTGTTCTGGGTCGACCCTAGGGTCTCTTCCCGGTTGGACATGCCCGAAACAGGCGTTCGGGAGGCATTCTAATCAGATGCCCATGCCACCTCAACTGCCTCCTCTCAGTGTGGAGGAGCAGCGGTTCTACTCCAAGCTCCTCCCGGATGGCTGAGCTTCTCACCGTATCTCTAAGGTAGAGCCCCGCCACCCTGCGAAGGAAGCTCATTTCAGCCTCCTGTATCCGTGATCTTGTTCTTTTAGTCACTACACAAAGCTCATGACCATCGGTGAGGGTTGGAACATAGATCGACTGGTAAATTGAGAGCCTTGCTTTTCAGCTCAGCTCCCTCTTCACCACGATGGACCGGTATAAGCTCCGCTTTACAGCAGAGGCTGCACCAATCCGCCTGTCGATCTCCCGTTCCATCCGACCCTCACTCGCGAACAAGACTCTGAGATACTTGAACTCCTCCAATTGGGGCAGGACCTCATTTCAGACCCGGAGGCTGCATTTCACCCTTTTCCGGCTGAGAACCATGGCCTCAGACTTGGAGGTGCTGCTTCACACTCTGCAAATCGCTTCAATGAGAGCTGAAGGTCCCAGCTCGATGGAGCCAAAAGGACAACATCTGCAAAAAGCAGAGATGAGATCCTATGGCCACCAAACCAGAACCCCTTAACACCTTGGCTGTGCCTGGAAATTCCGTCCAAAAAATTATGAACAGAACTGGTGACAAAGGACAGCCTTGGTGGACTCCATCCCCCACTTGAAAGGAATTCAACCTGTTGTTACCCATCACCCATTCTCCTGAATAGACTTTACCGGGTAGGCTGAGGGGTGTGATTCCACGATAGTTAGAACACACCCTCCAGTCCCCCTTTTTAAAAAGGGGAAGTACCACCCCGGTTTGCCAATCCAAAGGGACGCCCCCTGATGGCCACACGATGAAGGAAGTCTCTCATGTATGTTAACAATCTGGGTCAAAGCATTTTAAATGCACAGTTTCATTTTTATGCTGACGATACTGTCATTTATTGCTGTGGTGCAACCCTTGCTTAGTCTCACCAATATTTGCAGTCTGCTCTTGATATTGTACAGTCACACCAGTCAGTTGATCTTAAACTTGTGTTGTATGCCGCAAAACTAAAATAATGCTGTTTTCTAATGCTAGGTAGAGAGTAGATTCTCTTCCTAACATTAAAATCCTGCAGGGCAGTCAGATTAAACAAGTGACACAATACAGTATTTGGGTATTTCAGTGTTTAACTTTTAGACCTCATATTGAAAACCTAGTAAAGAAGCTTAAGCTAGGTTTGTATTTTAGAAATAAATTCTGTTTTTTCTATGTTTCCAGGAAAAAGCTGGTTGAGGCTCCCTTTGCTTGACTATTGTGATCTGCTGTATGTTCATGCCGCTGTCCAATGCTTGCATTGGCTGGACAATGTGTACTACAGCACTTTCAGATTTGTAACAGGCTGCAAAGCTCTCACTCACCATTGTACCCTATATGCCAGAGTTAAATGGCCCTCCCTGACCATGCGCAGACTCACACATTGATGAAATTTTATCTATAAATCCATCTTTGCTCTACTCCCTTCTTACCTTTGTGTATATATTTTATTTAAAACCAGTAATTATTGTTTGCTCTCGAATGACATCCTTTTGCTGACTGTCCCTTATGTTCACAACGAACTTGGCAAAAAGGATTTTATGTTCTCTGCCACTGCAGATTGGAATCAGCTGCAGGCTGATCTACAGCTTCAAGAGCTGATCCCGACTGGGGATTTAAAAAATGTGGTAAAGGATTTAGAGGCAGATTCTATAGGAGTATGTAACTGCTTTACTTAGCCAAATAATGCTTCCTCATGTCTGTTTCTTTAGGCTTTGTTATGTATGCTGTGAGTATGTTTTATAGTGGGTTTTTTTGTTTTGTTTGTTTGTTTGTTTGTTTTTTGCATGTTTGTTTGTTTTTTTAAATGTTTGATGTATGTTCAGTTAGAACTTGGTGCCACTGCCGTTTTGACCAGGGCTCCCTTGAAAAAGAGATCTTGTAATCTCAATGGGACTGACTGGGTTAAATAAAGGTTAAATAAAAAAAAATAATAGTAAAACTGAAACTTTTCATTGCCACATTTTTTGGTAGAAGCTTTTATATGCAGAAAAATGTATATGCAGATTTTCATTGAAAGTTTTACCAGAAGTATGGTTTCGGATCAAATTCTGGATTCAGAAACTTTTAATATGAGTCTTTAACACTGAGATAGGACAACTTTTTTTTTTTTCAGTGTGGTATTACTGCAGGCCCAGCAGGGGGTGTTATGTATGTTTATTTGTTTGTTTTTTTTCTTGGCTTTTGGCTCTTGGTTTGCAAGAGTGCTCTTCTTGCCTACTTTTTTTGGTTTGTTTACTTTCGGTAGTTTAGTAAAACACCTGAAACAGCATCCATCTGTTTGCTCATGACTAAAATTTTCTCCTCTTTCATGGATGCAGCAGGTTTCAGTGAACTCCAAATGCCCTCAGCAGGGCAAGTAAGAGAACAAAATTTTGCTCTTCATTCCATGCAAGAACTTTTAGCAAAGTATAAAACTCTGTACTGTGTCAGAAGTGTTCAACCAATTGGTCAATGTTTAATCTGCCAAGTATTACAGAGCTTCCCAGGGCACAAAGGTTTCCTAATTCATGGCTTGCTGTACCTTTCATTACAAAGCCATCCAAAGACAAAATGACACAACTCATTTTCTCCACATAAATAAAATAGCAGGGTGAGCCACTTCTGCCTGGTTAATAAGATGGCACAGTCATACAGAAGTCTTTTTTGCGATGTGCAAATCAATGGCAAAAATGTAGGAGAAGGTCTTATTGCTGATTTTCATCAAGAATTTTCAAAGCATACGTTTACAAAACTGGCCTGTAGAGATAACAATCTTTCCCTGAATGCCATTATTAAGCTATTCTTTTGCTTAGACAAGCCCTAAGTACCATGCTTTCAGTAAGGCTGAGAAAGGAGGAAATCATATCAGAGAACAGCACTATGCTAGTGTGGTGTCCAGTGTTATCTTGAGAAATGAATGGCACTCCAAATTCCTGTAAAACCTCTGACAACTTAAATTCATGTTCAAGCTCTGAATGCAATTGGTTCATTACTCAGCAAACCATTTCTCTATACCACAGTTCGAGTGCTATTTATAGTGAACTAATTCTGAACCCTTTCCTCAGAAGAGCATCTTTTAAATCCTCTGTTGCACTAAGGTTACCTTGGTTTGAACATCAATATGTGAAAGTCTCATGGTTGGAATCAAAAATTCCTCCCTGAGATCTGTCCACCAATTGGAAATTAATCCACAGTGATCCACGAAGTGTTCAGTAAAATCAAAGTATGTGCCCTACCCCTTCCCATATTATATCTCCATGCTTTTGATGTTCTCCCAAACAGGAACCCATACAAGTCCCACATGTACCCTGTAACTATAACTGAGAACAAAGCTATGGAAGAATATCTCTCTGGATCCTTTGCCCAAGGTTATAATTTACCCTTTACATCACCCTCCTCCATGGAGTATTTATTTATGCAGTGAAAGAAAAGTGCTCTGCTCTACGGTTTGTAAATTAGCTTTTCAGATTTGTCTTGCCTAGTTTTAGGATATAGCTTGGTTAATGTGCATTCCTCCTTTTGAACATTAATGACATCCTCAGAGACCTAATTGGCATTATTTTATTGCTTCTATTGGCAATTTGAATATTTTGATTTCATTGAATAGCAGATATAAATTTATTGGTGAATTAAAGACAATAAACACAGTGATGAAAAAAAATTTATTTTCCAGAAACACATCTGATTATACAGAATTTGCTATGTATATTCAGGGTCAGAAGCTTTGATATCAGATTAAATTTCATCAAGATCTGATCCACATTGCACATTTGAAGACAATATTTTTTTTTTTTTAACATAGGGAATCTCACTTAGGCCCCTGTCACACATTAACGATTTAGCCAGTGTATGCTTATGTATGAGAAATTTGACCAATATGCTGGTGTACGTTGAATAGGTTATGGGTAAGTTTTGTGTAAGTTACAGCATGCTGGTATACGTCGTAGTATGGTGAGGTCTTTATGGTGCATGCACAAAATTTTCTACCTATTCTAGCATATGGCTCATGTGTTCTGCATACGCTGGCCATAAGTTGTAGGTAAGCTGCCATAAGTTGTATGTAAATTATGTGATCGTTCACACACTTTATTTGTAAGTCACTCATAAGTTAAATAATGTCTAGTGAACTTTCGACATGCATATAACTTATACCAACGAATGCCTATCATATTGCCAGCATTTAGGGCAAATCTCGGCAACCCGCAGCTCCGGTGCTACATGTGGCTCTTTCATCCCTCTGCTGTGGCTTTCATGGCTTATGTTGCCACCAGACAAGTGACTCCTTTTGACCCCCAATAAAGCTAGCAGTGGAATCTCTGAAGTAAACAAGTTTCTGAAGAAAAAGAAACGTTGAATGCTTTGTGGACAGATTAATTCGCTTTCACTGCTGACAAAACTGGTTTACCAGCATGCTTAATGTGTTTTGGGAAATTAGAATTGGAAAATAGATTTGAGAGATTTAAATTTCAAAAAAACAATCAAAAGTTGAAAGACATTTCCAGAATAAAGTTCTGTTCATTATGGAATGAAATATTGTGATCTCCGGCTGTACAGCAAAGTCTGGTGGCTGTTCACATTTTAGGTGCTGAAATGGTTTGCAATGTGCTATGTACATAAAAAACCTTTCTGGAAAGCAAAGGGGAAAGGAAGCACAATCCTGCAGATGCTGGAGGAGGTTTTGTCATTTGAACGCAAGATGACATTGTTTGCCAGAGATGTAAACAGGTTTTTTTTCCATCATGATCTACATTAAAAGTATGCATCACACCACTCAAAGATGAGATCTTGCAATTGAGCGTGAAAATGAAAATGACATCTTACAACCCTGATATGGAGACGCTTTGCAGTTCAGGAACAGAAATCATATTGACCAGATGAAAAAAATAATTTAATGAGCTAGTTTTTTGAAAATATATTTTTATTTCAGACTATGAACTATTTGTAGTTCTGTTTCATATTCAGGTTGACGGTGAACTAACCGCCATGTGAGGAAATTAAGGAATGTTGGCACACTGAAATAGACATTAACATATAACATGACAATTTTTGTCTGCCTTTATTAATGACTGCTGTGATTATGCTGCTGTGACAATGTTAGTGAACTACAATTTCTACTGCAGATCTGATTTTAGGTTGGTTAGCTGTAGGTTAGAAAGACGTTCGGTAAAACCTTTGTGGTCGTCCAGAACACATAAAGTACTTCTACATAAGCTGGAGATTGAAGGTTGTTATAAGTTAGCTATGAGTTTTTGATAGGTTCTGGATAAGTTACAAATAAGTTATGTACACGTTAAAAACTGGAATAATATCGATAGTTCAGCGTATGCCAGCATTTCATAGACATTTGTCATACGTTGCATAAGTTTCACAAATCATTAATATGTGACAGGGTCTTTAACAAGTTCAGAAGCTTATATCTGCAAAATTTCATCAAAATTTCAAAATGTTCTGTGCTTTTGTAAGATAACTATAGCTCTAAAGAATAGAAACTACAAAGGGAATTTTTTTTTTTTACTTATTTACTTTTATTTTAGTTCCCTGTATGTAACACGGTGTTAAACAATATCTAACAGTGTTAAAAACCACCCCCAATATGTAACTGATAGACTGCTGATTCAGTAAGACGTCAATGGATTTCAAACACCTTCAGTAGTTTCTAAACTGGTTTAAAGGGTTCATTAACACTGAGATCTGTTTTGACATTGGTTTTGATTGGGTATTGCTGGGCTTGGCAGAAGTTTGCCCTCTCTGATTGATCTTGACATTATATATTCTGATAGTTTGCTGACGCAAATCAAACAGGATAAATAAAAGCTAGCTTGCAAGTGTTTACCTAGCTCGCTAGCTATTTTTAATAGCAGCAAAAAATAGAGGTATATTAGCCATTATTTAAAGTCTATATATAAATATGTGTTTCTTTCTCTCTGTGTCTATGTTCAGATCTACTTGCGGTTCCTGGACTATGAGATGCAGAACTCAAATGAGTGCAAGCGGAATTTTGTGGCTGTGTATGATGGCAGTGGCTCCGTTGAGGACCTGAAATGTAAATTTTGCAGCACAGTGGCAAGTGACGTCACATTGAGAACTGCGCTGGGTGTTGTACGTATGTGGGCTGATGAACACAGCCGCCGCAGTCGCTTCCGCATCCTCTACACCACGTTTAAAGAGCGTAAGATACAAACATACTCACTCAGACCATCAAAGTACTTAGACTATAATGTTTTTATATTCTCATTAAAAACAAACCATCATATAACAGACATAAGTGTTTAAATGCTAAAGCCTGAAACTAAGTTTCAATGAATGCGTTTAATGGTTCAGTTTTGTGTGAGACTGTAATAATGGTTGCTGTTATAATGTTGTTTTTTCTTTTCTTTTCTTTTTTTTCTGAAAGCCAATAGTGAATGTGAACATTAACAAGAATGTTAGGATATTCATTTTTCTTCCATTTTTCTTGGAGTGGGTCAAGGTGGTGACCAGAAGGTCAAGCCCAGACTAGACCAACTCTTCCAAGGTGAATCCCAAATATAAATTTTGCATTGGGTCCTGAGTGTCATTTCCAGCCAGTGAGATGTGCCTAATAGCATCCATTTTGTGCCTTGACCATGGGACATAGACTTACTTGTGAACAAAATGTTTTCTCAGCAATCTAAGCTCCTCCATTCACAGGAGTTGTTGATGCCCCCTCCCAAACCTTGTCTATATATCATTTATGAATAAGATTCCAAGGTACTTAAATTCCTTGCTCATGGGCATGGTATAATTCTATGCCATGATGCAGTGGGAGGTGGCAATAGTGTTTAATTTTCATAAAAAAGATCAGATGGGGGCGGCACGGTGGCGCAGTGGTTAGCATGTCCGCCTTACAGCAAGTAGGTCCTGGGTTCGATTCCCAGCTCGAGCGTTTCTGTGTGGAGTTTGCATGTTCTCCCTGTGCTTGCGGGGGTTTCCTCCGGGTACTCCGGTTTCCTCCCACAGTCCAAAAACATGCACGGTAGGCTAATTGGCTGTGTGACTGATGGCCCTGCGATGGCCTGGCGTGCAGTCCAGGGTGTACCCCGCCCTCGCCCAGAGTCGGCTGAGATGGGCGTCAGCCTCCCCGAGGATTACGCGGTTCAGAAAATGAATAAATGAATGAAGATCAGATGGGATTTCATGGGTGTGTCTAGAAATATTCGAGTGCACCAACAAAGGATTAAACCATGACTTTTATCATTGTGCTTAAAAGCACAGATGGACATAAACACAAACAGGAACAGGTAATGATGAAGAGAAGGAAAAGGAGGAGGAGCAGTGTGAGTATTTAGAAGCTACAGTGACTAAGAGCCTGATTCATTTAATGAATTGAAGATTCAATTAATCCCCATCATGTGCTTTCTTTCTTGCTCTGTCTATTTCCTGGCTTTCTCTTTCCCCCACTATCTTTTCTGTTTTCTGAGCTTTTCCTCCAGTTTCCTGGATTCATACAGATGTTTCTCATAGTTCTGACAATGAATTTATGCTGATAGAAATATGGTATCTTTTGTGTGTATATGTGTATATATATATATATATATATATATATATATATATATATATATACTCCAACTCCAAGCTGTATAAACTTGAATGCTTATTAGATTTAATGCATATCAGGTGATGTGTATTTGTGTAATGAGGGAGGGTGTGGCCTAAGTAGAACCACACCCTATATCAAGGTGTGGATAATTATTAGGCAGAGTCTTCTCCTCAGAAAAAATGGGCCAAAAAGGAGATTTAACTGACACTGAAAAGTCAAAAATTGTACAAAGTCTTTCATAGGGATGCAGCACTCTTGAAATATCTAAGACATTGGGGCGTGATCACAGAGCCATCAAATGTTTGTTGCATATAGTCAACAGGGTCACAAGAAACGTGTCGAGAAGAAAAGACACAAATTAACCACCAAAGGTTTGAGAGGAATCAAACGTGAAGCTACCAGGAACCCATTATCCTCCAGTGCTGCCATATTCCACAACTGCAACCTACCTGGAATGTCAAGAAGTACAAAGTTTTCAGTTCTCAGAGACCTGGCCAAGGTAAGAAAGGACCTTTTCGGGTTGAAAATGGACTTAAAATCAACTTCCAGACCTACTGCCAATTTTTAGAAGACACTTTCTTCAAGCAGTGGTACAGGAAAAAGTCTGCATCTTTCAAGACTTCATGAATGGGAGGCTTGTGACTGTTATCAAAAAGAAGGGTGGCTATATTGGTCACATTTCAGAAATGTTTATTTGTAAATTTTTAGTTTGTTTATTACTGTCACATCTGCACAGGTCCTGAAGACCTGTGCAGACCAGCTTGCTCCAGTGTTCACTGAGATCTTCAACCTCTCTCTGGATCAGTCTATAATCCCGACATGCTTAAAATAGTCCATCATTGTTCTGGTCCTGAAGAAATTCCAGCCCACCTGCCTGAACAACTACCACCCAGTGGCCCTCACCTCGGTAGTGCTTCGAAAGGCTTGTCGGAGACTTCATCACTTCTTCCCGACCAGCCACCCTGGACCCGCTACAGTTTGCGTACCGTCCCAACCGATCTACTGAGGACGCCATCGCACACCTCCATCGCACAGCCCTGAATCATCTGGACAGCGGAAAGGGGAATTATGGGAAAATGTTGTTTGTTGACTACAGTTCAGCGTTTAACACTATAATCCCCTCCATACTCACCACTAAGATGGAGATCCTGGGCTTTAGCCCACCCCTGTGTTGCTGGATCTCCAACTTCCTGACAGGCAGACCACAGGCGGTATGGTTGGGCAACCATGTCTCACCCTCACTCACCATCAGCACTGGACCACACTAGTTTGCAGACGACACTGTGGTGGTGGGCCTGATCTCAAACAACAGTGAGACAGCCTACCTAGAGGAGGTTAAAAACAACTTCCTCCTCAACGTCAGCAAGACTAAGGAGCTGATAGTGGACTTCAGGACTAAGCAGGAGAGGAATTACCAGCCCTTGATCATTAATGGGACCCCAGTGGAGAGAGTGAACAGTTTCCAGTACCTAGGTGTTTACATCGCACAGGACCTGACATGGTCCTGTCATGTTGACACCCTGGTGAAGAAGGCCCGGCAGCATCTCTTTCATATTAGACGCCTGAAGGACTATAAACTGCCCTCAAGGGTGCTAAAAACCTTCTACACCTGCACCTTTGAGAGCATCCAGACGGGAAGTATCACAGCCTGGTTTGGAAACAGCACCAAACAGGACAGGCTAGCTCTCCAGATGGTGGTGCGATCAGAAAAGCGTACCATCTGTATCGAGCTTCCTGACCTGGACACTATATACAGCAAGCGGTGCTGGACCAAGGCCAGGAAGATAACAAAGGACCTCAGCCAT
>JAOUQZ010000025.1:6697834-6711563 GCA_028564935.1 Neosilurus hyrtlii
CTCTCTCTCTCTCTCTCTCTCTCTCTCTCTCTCTCTCTCTCTCCCTCTCTCTCTCTCTCTCTCTCTCTCTCTCTCTTCCCCTCAGTTGACCTTTAAAAACTCTTGCAATGCTAAAACAACTTTGGAATATATCCTGAATGTTGACACAAATTTTTTACATTTCCCCCCAAAATTAAAGTGGAGTACTTTCCTGTGCTACCTTTCTAATTTTATTACAGTTGCCCAGCAAGTGTCCATCTAACATTAAGCACCTCTTTATGTACAAAAATTAAAGAAAAAATTATGAAGCCCCCGAAATATATTAAAATAGATTAGCAAGTCTTGTCTATGCATATGTCAATAGAAAGAAAGGCTACATTATGTTTTTTTGTTTGTTTGTTTGTTAGGGTTTTTGTTTTGTTTTGTTTTGTTTTTGTTTTTTTTACTAATAAAATTTAGGTAAAGAAGCACATGTTGTTTTCTTCATTAATGATCAGCGAGAAACTGTTAACAGTAGGGAAAAAAGCATTAGGTTTTAAACAATTTATATTTAATAAAGTGTTATCAGTACTGTCAGATAACTGCTTCATGCTTGGTTATTATATTATATTTAACAATTATTCACCAAACGCAAGGTTGATAAATAGATTTCTTAAAGAGATCTGTTCATGTAAATATATAATATATTTACTGTGATTCACCAATTCAGCTTTTCTCACTCTTTTGTCCTTATCTGGCCATGCCACTACGTGACTCTTCCAGGTGGACAAAAATTTGATTGCAATGCCCACTGTGTACCAAATCTTGTCCTCTATTCATGGCCAAAAAAACAATTTTTCTAATGTAGTGCAGATGTTTCTAATATGCATATTTTTGTTTCATTCGGACCAGAATTTGCCTTGAATACATTGAAAGTTTTATTTATATATTTATTTATTTTTTTGGGCAGATTTCAAATTTCAAATTAAATTTTGTGTTTTTGCTTTATTTCTTTTTTTTTTTTGGTGCAATGTAGAAAAAATACTCTGATTGAGAAAAGTAGCAGTTGACTGTTACAGAATTCAATTGCAACTGCAATGATTGCACTGAAGATATTTGCTTCTACATCGACTTTCTTGTTCGGTTTCTTTCATCGTTTAATGGACATACTGGTACATTGCCCTCTGTTATTCTGGATTTTAGGTTTAGTGTTGAAATGGCTAAAATATCTTCCAAGCTGGTTAGAGAACATTTTGCAGAAAGATAAATTGACATTAGATGGCATGGTGATGTAGTGGTTAGCACGTCCACCTCACAGCATTAAAAGGTCCTGGGTTCGAGTCCCAGGCATGAGTGTTTCTCTGTGGAGTTTGCATGCTCTTCAAGTGATTGTGCGGGCTTCCTCAGAGTAGTCCATTTTCCTCCCACAGTCCAAAGACATACACATAAGATGTATGTGCAACTGGCAGTTCCAAATTGCCCTAATGTGTGAATATGAGTGTGAATAGTGCTGTCCCTGCAATGGTCTGGCGCGCTGTTCAGAATGTACCCTGCTTTCGCTTAGTGACGACTGACATAGGCTCCAGCCTCCCAATAAACATAGTAGTATTAGGGAGTTCAGCAAATGTGTAAGTGAGTAAAATGACAGTTAACATTAACATTAGTTTGTCATGTCAGCAGAAGAAAAAAGTTAATCAGAAAATACATAATGTAATTGCAATGGTCTGTTTTACTGTAAATATATAGGACATGGACAACATTGTTGGTATCCTTCCATTAAAGAAACAAAAACCCACAACTGTCACTGAAATAAACTGAAACTGACAAAAGTAATAATTAAAAAATTTACTAAATTCTAACTAATGAAAATCAGACATTTCTTTTGAATTGTCATTCAACAGAATAATTTTAAAAAACAAACTAATGAAACTGGCTTGGACAGAAATAATGGTACCCCTAGAAAAGACTGAAAATAGGGCGTGTTAAACTAAGACATGTCCTTTAATTAGCATCACAGGAGTCTTCAAACTTGTGATCAGTCATTCTGCCTATTAAAAGGGTGAAATGAAGTCACTGTGTGGTATCATGGTGTGCACCACACTGAACATGTACAGCAGAAAACTAAGGAGAGAGTTGTCTCATGAGATTAGAAAGAAGATTATAGACAAGCATGTTAAAGCTAAAGGCAATAAGACCATCTCCAAGCAGCTTGATGTTCCTGTGAGCTGCACATATTATTCCGAAGTTTAGGTCCACGGGACTGTAGCCAACCTCCTTGGAAAATTTATGACGAATTGAAGAGACGTATAAAACGGATGGTAAACAAAGAGCCCAGAACAACTCTAAGGTAAAGGTCCAACAGTGTCAGATCGCACCAAGGAGGACAGCAAATCATAAAGTGAGACTGAAATTTGCAAAAATGCATATTGACAAGCCACAAAGCTTCTGTGACAATGTCCTTTGGACAGATAAAACAAAACTGGCACTTTGTGGCAAGTCACATCAGTTGTATGTTCACAGATGAAAAAATGAAACATACAAAGAAATTAACACTGTACTGACTGTGAAACATGGAGGAACCTCAGGTATGTTCTCGGGTTGTTTTGCTGCTTCTGGCACAGGGCGTATTAAATCTGTGCAGGGTACAATGTAATCTCAAGACTATCAAGGCATTCTAGAGTGAAATGTACACACCAGTGTTAGAAAGCTTGATCTCAATCGCAGGTCAATATATATATATATATATATATATATATATATAAAATTATTATTATTCATTTATGTCTTTTTGTGTGTGTGTGTGTGTGTGTGTGTGTGTGTGTGTGTGTGTGTGTGTGTGTGTGTGTGTGTGTGTGTGTGTGTTGTAATTTTTCAAAAACAACAAGATTTTGCAATCAGGCACTGATTCAAATTTTGTCACTTAGCAACAACTCAGACAATATCAACTTAATTACTGAGTTTATAATTTTGAAGCATTGCTATCCATAAATAAAGTTAATAATTAGAGACAATACCGAGCAATATAGGTTCAAATTGAGTTCACATTGTGAAATGTTTCAAACTGTTGGAAAAAATACAATACTGTTTTTTCCCCACCATCAACAGTAATAGTTTCTGTTGATATTCCAATAAATACAAATTATGGCATCTAATGCCCCGAGTGTGTGTGTAATATGTATAATTTATTTTTTTTATAGTTTATTTATTATTTTAAGATATTAAAGTAAACACGCAGGTAGCTCAGGGGTTTTTCGCATTTAATGTGCTTTTATTTTGAAGGGCGAACTAACTTACTTGCAAATGGTGCTTTTCGGTGCCTTCACACTAATATAACGAGACCTTTCGTTTTTGAAGAGAGAAAGAAGTGTTCTTATGTCTAGAAGATTCTGAAATAACAATTTCATAAACACTTTTTGTTTAAAAGTGTGCACTTAGGCAGCAGTTTCAGGCTAGCGCCGGTGCTAACTAGTTAGCCGAGGACTTAGCTACTAGGCTGAAGGACTTGTACTTAGCTTGCTAGACGTGTACTCTTGGTATAGCTAGCTGTTATAATGCTTTATTCACTTTTATTCCGATCTGGCAAACCCTCATACTGTGTAA
This sequence comes from Neosilurus hyrtlii, assembly GCA_028564935.1. NCBI lineage: Eukaryota > Metazoa > Chordata > Actinopteri > Siluriformes > Plotosidae > Neosilurus > Neosilurus hyrtlii. The sequence goes on from JAOUQZ010000025.1 coordinate 6,701,393, forward strand.
AGATATTAAATCGTGTCAATTCCACCTGCTTTTTATCAGTTTTGCATGGGCATAACGCGGATTTAAATGGATTAAATAAATGTTTCAGGGCACAGTGGGGTTGCATACACCAGCCTAGTGTTGTAACCCAAATGAGAAATGTTCATGTAGGAGCTGAGTACAAAAATAAAGCTCAAGATCAGCATAGAGGAAACAATACTCCAGTCTCCTCCAGAGAGCCATCCTCAGACCTGTCTGCTGCACAGAAAGGTACCAAAATGCTCTATATATATATATATATATATATATATATATATATATATATATATATATATAAACTGTACTAAACACTCATTAATATTGAATTTCTAACAGTGAAGCAGGCTGGCAGAGATTTCACATACCTCATTGTGGTACTTGTTGGACTTGGAGTTACAGGTGAAGTGAAAAAATGATAAACAATTTCTGGTTATTTGATTTTTGCATTCTATAAACCTTCACATTTTGGTTCCTCACAGGAGGGCTTCTGTATATCATCTTCCAAGAACTGTTTTCCTCATCAAGTCCAAGCAAAATCTATGGCAAAGCCTTTAACAAATGCAAGTCACACCCAGAGGTAGGCATGTACGCTATCGATAAAAGTTAACGGACAACTGACACTCATGCATATTTCAGATTCCTAACTCGTCCCGTCCTGGATGTGATCAGCTGTTATAATTTTCTAGGAAAGCTGTCCAGTAGCTTCCAATAAGCTTTGGAGATTTAGGATTTTTTTTTTTAGCCACAGTTTTACTGATGAACTTTAATATCAGCTGAGGAGGCCTGGGGTGTGTAGTCAATGTTGGCCATGGCTCTGTGCCAGACACCCGAGTTGTCCACTTCTGCTTTGGACCTCCGTGGCCCACATGTATGTGTCCATATACTTTTGGCCATTTCCCCCCCTTATGTTTGTTGTCTGGATGGTGTTTCAAGTGCAGTTATCAAACTCTGTCCCCAAGTGTCGATCCTGTTGATGTTGATCTTAAGTAGGTACTAAAATGGTCTTGCAAAAAAAAAAAATAAACAGTTCATGATTCAGTTCCATCTCTCTGTGGGTTGCAGGTAATTGGAGCTTTTGGTGAGCCCATTAAAGGTTACGGAGAGACCACACGCCGTGGACGGAGGCAGCAAGTTAGGTATAAAACTTGCACCTCAGCATTTATAGTTTATTTTGATTATTTGATTGTGCATAAAATTAATCTCCTAGGCCCAATATTTGACTTTCATTAAGTAATTAATATTTTCATGAGTTAAAAAGCATTTTAATAAGAAACAAAGCTTGACTTGGGTGATAGAGAACAAAACATGGTGTTAAAAGAATAGTGTAGGAGAATGCTCAAGTCTGGTCAGAAGGTGTGCATTATTTTTGTATAGCAGCACAGGGAATTCCAGCTGTAGTGATTGATAGGCTCGTGTTAATCCACTTGCGTTTCCATGTAGTTGATACTAAACTATATATATATATATCTGTATAAAACTGTAAACAAACACTGTTTGTTACACAGTATTTACTTCTGCTTGGAGTGCACAAAGCTCACCAGCTCTGTTTTGGTTAAAATATGGAAAAATAAACTATAAAAATGGTTTGGGGAATGAACAATGTCATATAAGCCTGTGGTCGTTTTTCTAGTCATGTTGAGTATATGAAGGACGGAAAGAAGCACATGAGGCTGAAATTCTATATCGAGGGATCAGAGCCTGGATTACGAGGCACTGTGCACCTAGAATCGCAAGAGGTGACGTTACATTCTTAAGTCATGCTTTAAACATAATTCACAAAAATCACCTACATACACACACATGATGAATAGTCATCTACCATTAAGGACACTCATGTACTTAGACAGTCCCAGCACCACAACACACTCTCATGTAATTATTACTGTTGTGCAATGAATGCGTACTGTTTCTTCATTTCCCAGAATCCCGAAAGTGGAAAATATGAATTCCGCTACATATTTGTGGATGTGGACACGTATCCCAGGAGAACCATTGTGATCGAGGACAACAGATGAGCATTTTCTTGAGAATTTGTACATTTCTGGTTTCAGTTTATTAACGTTCATTGGCGTCATCACTTGCAAAATTTCAAAATTGTATATTTTCTCATTCAGATTCCACAATTCAGCTGGATGAACTTTATGGTGCTTTTGTGATCTGATGATGGTCAACAAGATTTTAATTTAATTCAATTACTCATTCAGTTCAGTTAAATGTAAGTAATAAGTTGAAAATTTCTGACATATTTACAACACTTTTGGAGTAATGTATGCAATTATGACATTTTTCCTAAACAGTAACGCATGGTTTTGTTTTCATGAGGTCTGATGTGCTGTTAAGAGAACTTTGATGATAAGAAATGCTGTATATTTTTTTTCTGTCCAGCAGAGGTTGACATTGTGCAAGCATTTCACTGTTATGAATTAAAAAGTGATAAATTATTACAGTCAGTTGATGAATTATGGATGGTTATCCCGTTTTATTATTTAGTAATTCTGTGTTGTAGACAAATTATATCATATGTGTTGAAAACAATTTTTGTGTTTTTAAACCTCCATCATTTGTTTTCTGTCTGCAAATGAATTTCTTTACTTATTTATTTATTTATTTTTCAGGGTTGGAATAATTTAGATATTTAGGAGCTGGGATTCTTAAATGATCAATCCTTGATATGAGGGATATAAATGTACATAACTGTTTGCTTGAGTTTTTGAACAATGCCTAGTGACATTAATGCTTTATGAAACTTTAACTTTATATCACTTAATACCCCATAAAACTACAACAGTCCACTCTATAGCCACTATATGTGTAAAGAAATGCTGGCATTAATGTTCTGTATATCTGTAGAAACTTTATCAGGCCCTGTATCCTCTTTGTGTTTGGCAGTGCCCAGCCTTCCTCCTTTTACTAAGTCTCTTGGGGTGTGTCTCAAATCGGCTAAAATTCAGCACTTGTGAGACAGTATAAACCAAATCATTTAAGTCTAGCTCACATGTAAGCAATAAAAATGGCAGAATGTACAAGTGAATTTAATTCAAAGGTAATTGAATATATTTTGGAGGTAGTGGAATTTGAGGTAAATGGGCCGTTTTTGCGGTCGGTCCTTTTTGCTTGTTTTTGAATGGCTTAAGCATCTTATTTTTGCATGTCACCTGAGTCTGCCCATTTTTACATAGAAAACCCTGTGAAATTATGACACGTCACGAGAGTCCACCAATTTTTAACAAAGAATTATAAAGAATTATAAAACTATATTTTTTCGGCAAGTCGAAACCGAAAACGGAAAAAAGGTTGTGCTATTTCGCCCTATTTGGCAGCTATATTGCTTACATGTTAGTACACCCTTATTAAAGTAACACATCAGTTACCTAGAAGCCATATTAAAAGAATATCAAATACAAAAATTAAAAAAAAAAAAAAAAAAACAAGATAACTGGATGGCATGGTGGTGCAGTGGTGAGCACTCGATTCACAGCAAGCAGGACTCGGTGTTTTACATACATAAGGGAGTCATTATCAGAGATTTTTCATCTATATTTTATTTTCCCTCTCTGGTCTGATTAGTTCATGTCAGAGTTACTTTAAACTTGAGAACATTTAAATATACGTTTTGAGCTTATTTAATACATAAATAACCAAGCAAGTATGCAATATACATTGCCAGGCCAAAAAAAAATGTCACACACAATATTATTTTCATGGATTGCCTTTTGACTTGATCACAGCATGTAATCTCCACAACATTGTTGCTCCAGTTGGTCCTGTTGAGGCTCAGCAACATTAATGTGGCTGTAAAAGGAAGTCAGTTGATGACCTAATTGTACTGAATGAGCAGGTTATCACATCAGTGGACTTTTTCTTCCCCAATGGCACAGATATAAAATGGGGTGTCAAGTAGTGAAGGAGTGGTTGAGGGAGTTATGTTGCATAGGTTTGTTGAAACAATGCCTTGATGATTATGTGCAGTAAGCAATGCAAACAGCAACGAACCACGTAAGGTAAAGGTCAGGGTTAGGGATGCCAATGCATATGTGTACATGGTTATTCATGCTCTCTGAATCGCTCTTTCAACATTTGAGACTCCATTTTATATCCGTGCCATCAGGAAGGAAAAAAATCTAATGATGTGATAACCGGCACATTTAGGTAATGTTGCTGAGTCTTGCCTGACCAACTGGAGCAACAATGCCATAATGATTTGAGCAGTGGTGGCTCAGTGGTTAAGGATTGACCGCTCTGGATTACTGATCCAAAGGTTGGTGGGTCAAGCACCAGTAGAACCAAGCTGCCACTGTTGGGCCCTTGAGCAGAACCTTTAATCCTCAAAAAAATCATGAATATAAATCAATCTGGATAAGGATATCTTCCACATGCTGTAAATGTGATTACATGCTGTAATCAAGGCAAAATGCACTGCATGCGAATATTAAAGTGTGCGACTGTATTTTTACCAGGCAGTGTATGTGTGCACTTCAGGACGTCTAACACATCACAGCCTTCGCTCCAGTGATTAAGGAGGGAAGTCCCTCAATGCAGCTCATTTCGACAGTGAAGCACACTATGCTGAAGGATGTCGATTTGAAACGCGCCCCTGGTTCTGAGATGTTTTTTTTTTTTTTTTTTTTTGGTTACGGATGCTGCGTTAGCCATGTACTGAAATATATTCATGTAAGCGCGCTACCAAAAAACCCCACACAAGTAAAACAAATAGCTCCGTGATAGTGCCTTGAAAACTACACAGAACTAAAAACAACGTTTAGGTTTTGAAATTTGAAGGCGAACTGGTTTTTTATCGGATTATTTACACGCGTTGTTTTAATGTTTAGCCATTAAACACGAGTCACATTCCTCGGTTAGCTGGAAAATAAACAAACGCAATGCTAACGGCTAATGGATTGTAGATAACGAGCAGCGCGAGGTGAGTCATTTTTGAAGGTTAATAAACAATGTATTTATATCATTTTATAGTTATCTGAGAAAACTATCAAAATTACTACTGTATTAATACGGCGTGAGGTTCTGGGAGAGTTTAATGAGCAAACGCGGAAGGTTGCTCCTGACATGCTAAGCGGCTAAGCTAACCCTGATAGGCAGTACTGTGCTAATAAATCTTAACTATATTAAAACAGAGTGGTTAGCTCGTAGCTAAAGTAACCAGTGGTAATTACAACCGTATATAGAATTACTGATCAAATTATCTGGTGTTTTCGAAATGTTGCTACATCTTAATTATCCACGGGTTAATTGGTTATTCGTAAATATTGTTTGTTTTTCTTGCTCTATGAGACTGAAGAAGTGGTCATGGACTCTAGAAACCAGTGCTTGTGCTCCTGTTACTTCTTTAATATTTTACTGATTTCTTCCCCCAGCCCTAGCACACATTATTCGGCTTATAGAGATGATTAACAAACCTCTCAGGGTGCTAAAGTGTGTGTGTGTATGTCCGGAATTGTGGTTTTCAAACATGGGCTCTGGGGATTTCCAAGATGTCATCAAACAAATGAGTGGTTTTGTGATTGGAAAGTTCATCAAGCTCTGATAGATATTTATAATAACTCTGACTGTACATTACTCCAAACTGTGCTTGATAATTATCTATTGTATGATGCAGGCTTGGACAAAAATAAAATAAAATAGGAGCCTTGGACACAATACACCCCGTGGTACAGCAGGGCGATATGACACTACCATATCGATATAGTGACAAAAAGGAACAGGGTACATATTTGTGCGGTTCCACAATTATGGGCAAAGTGCCCAGACAATGAGGTCTTAATCACAAGCATCACCCTAATTTCATTTTAGGTTTTCATCAGCTTATCTTTGACCTATGTCAATGAGGTTGTAAACTCAGCTGGATGTGGTTATTCTATATCGTTTCCAATTACTATGGAGACAGAAAGTTATTGCTGTTTCCTGCCACGTCACGTTTAATGTACGTAACTTCTTTGACAGACAGGGTGACATATGTTTATGAACATTTTAAACTTGAATAAACTAGAAAAAGATAGGACATTTGAAATGAAAAGGTACATATCACATCCCCAGTGGTTAATTATACATTAGGGGAAAGAAAAAAAAAAAAAGATGAACACAATCTGGGTTTATTCATGTCTCATCACTACAGCCATTATTTCTGGGGACGGAATTGGTTTAGTGTGGTAAAATTAGGTTCAATATTTCTTATAGATGTGTTTTACAATATGTTAGGTAGAAAATCAACAAGAAGCACAATTTGATCTATAGTTTCAATCTTTATTCTAAGTTGCTAAGACAGAAATTGTAGAACGACCTATTTCCAAACTGTCCATTGCATCATAGTTACTTCTACCTTGAGCTGGGTAAAAAATCTTTTATGTTGATGGATGTGTAAAATGAAAATCGAGATTCACTTTAAAAATTAACACATTACACACATTATCAACAATATTTTTTTTATATGTGTATGTTACTTTCCTTTTTTTTTAACACTTCTGTGGCTCTGTAAATTCTGCTCCGGTTGGTGCCTTACCCAGGGTTCTCAAAATATTTTTTAATTCAAAGAATGTATTTGCTGTTTTTTTCTATATTGATATTCTTAAAATAAAACTTAGTTAAATAATGTATTTACTTTAAGATTAAAGCTGGTTATCCACCGGACAACTGTATAACAGTAAATTGGGTATATTCATAACTTTTTCCCTGTTTTTATTTATTTGTTTATTTTTAATGTAAGGGATTATTAATGTGTGTGAGAGAGAAAGGGAGAGTCTCTGCCCCACTTCAAGTTATTCTGTGTTTAATTTTTAAGCTTGTGCTCATGCATCTGAACCAGACCTCATGTACTTACTTTAAGTGTCGCATTTCCTCCGCGAACTGTTTCCTGCACGTCTGTCTGCTAGTCTTGGTTTTTTTTTGTTTATGGTCTGTGGGCTGCGAGCCTTTTTTTGTGTTTCAGTTTGGTTCCTAATAAACTTCAGTTCTGTTTAATTCTTGCATGTGCATGATCTGCTTGTTCTATGCAATCAACCATTGTTCCTAACTAGGCCTGCTCGTGTGCAAGCGAGGGAAATGTATGGAATAAACTATTTATTTTTATTTGGCTAATATTTTATATTGCTATATTTGTGCACCAAGTCAAGGTAACCGATGCAATAACATTATACTTGCATTATAACTCCGTACCAAAGAATTTTGCTGGGTAAATCCCAGATGAGCCCGTGCTTCCCTTAAAAGAACCATGTATAAATTACAAATGGGTGCTATACGCTATTTAGTGCAGTACTCTATTTCAGAGGCAGGAATTTGTAAATTTGCTACATTAGCACTGCAAGTAAAAAATAACTTCAGCTTATTAGCCTCCTCGACTGACAACAACAAAAAACGAAGTGGAATTTACTGAAGTAATGCAATTTTAGGGTAAATTGTTAATCAAAAGTTAACCAACAGACGATCTCTTGAGTAATTAAATTGGCCACATTTTTTTGGCTTGGAAATTGGCTTTCTGTAGTTAAATATCATTAATATTATATTCACTCTCAACATAAGCCTACAAAAACAAAAATAATGTTCATATTACAAACTGCAAACTTCAGTATATTCAGTATATATTGTTGAGTCACAATATGCTCAACAGGGATTTTTTTTTGTAACATGGGAGTCAAAAAATAAAAGGAGACATTTTCAGATTCTACTCCCGTTACATGTTAGATATTACCCACATCATTTGAACTACATGCAACAAAAGACAGCTGTGGTTGAGCAATAACAAGATTTCACCTTGCAGTTTGCACCCCCTGCGTACGTTAAGTATGACAGACAATGGTATCTGTTTTTAAACTTCAGTTTTTCGAAAACAAATTCAGGCCTAAACATGAATGTAATAACATGGCATTTGTTGTTTGTCATTACCTTAAAATATATAAACATAAAGTTGTTCTGTACATTATAACAGAAGTGACCCAAGACTGAGTAAACTTTTATATTTATACAGTATATTAATGTTTATTCTCTTCTGTTTTCATCTAGACTGAATATTATGAAGATTGATTATGAAGACTGATTTAGAGTGAGAAAGTTTAAACTATGGAGCTGTACTGGTACATGTAAGTCAGACTCAAGTTATCGTTGTAATTGTTGTTGTTGTTGTTGTTATATACATATTTAAAATTACAGGGAACCTAAATCCACAATTACTGTTTAATGAGGTTAATGTTGGTCAAAATCCTCGTGATTCTCACCTCAATTCCTCTTGAATGTAAAGTGAGAGGGGCTCATCACAGGATGGGAATTCTTTGCCCTTGCAGTGCTTGACTTAAGCCATACCTATGTGACCAGTTGCCATGATACCTTCTCAATTGATCATGCTCTTGTCACAAATGTGACATCCACTTTGATGTGGTCTATTTAGCTGCTGGCCCAATAGTAGTGACTACAGCCTCCCTACGCAAATTGTGTTCACAAAAATCTTAATTAAATCTTTCCAGACAGGCCTATTTCCAACGTCAGATGGCATTGGTGTGAACTGTTAGAACTGGGGATGGCATATGTTAGTGTACAGAGCCTCGCTTTTGCACTTTTTTTGTTACTTCTGTATCATAGGTTTATTCTGTAACACCCCCCCACCCACTGTGACTTAAATTGAAATGTTTTCTTTAAAAAAAAAAAAAAAGCCTGTTTTCTTGGGCAATTATTACATAAATGATTCACTTGGCCATTAAGATTTTTACTTTCCCCAGACAGAAGTACAAATAGTGGCAAATTTAATCATAAAAAATGTGGCCCTGGCACCCTTTTCCATGTCCACTGTGCTCCAGAGGAAAAGTAACATCAACGTTCGAAAGAGGCTTGAGTGTCCTAAAATCTTACGTCACTGCCTGTCTTGGCAAGGTAGAGCTGTTATTAAAACCATGTTTAATGCTTGAACAGTGTTTGGAATTGGCGAAACAAATAATTTAGTAATTGTAGTTAACTACAATCCCTATAAATCAGTGTGTTATTGCATGAGGAGTTAAACTTCCACCCACGAAGCCTCATCCTCATGGCACAAGGCCTCACTGAATAGCCTGTGTATTGAAATTGTATATAAGTTGTATGCTGTGAGTCAGCAGGAGCACATTCAAGCTAAAAAGAAAAATCATTCTTCGGTGGGCTTTATTGTATGTTTTCTCTTATTGGTATGCGCATGTACAAAAGACTTTTTTTCCACCAATGTTAGATAGCGTTCTTTGACACCATCAGTAACAAAGTAATTGAGGAAATATTTTTTAACAAGAGCCACTCACCATGTAGACCTCTTATGTTAAGTATATCATGTAATGTTAATGTAGCTTCTCTATAAAGGGATAAATTGAAAAGTGAGCACAAGATTGGATAAATTAAAAACTTTGACTTAGGAGTAAGAGGAATGTCACTTTAGGATAAGCTGTTATTGAAAAATCAACAGTAACTCTGCTTTACGTTGACCCACACCAAACCACCTTGTCTTTTGATTTTTGTTTATAGTTAACAACCCAAGATGATTTGTGTTGAACTGAACTTTGTCTGTGTTCATCTTTGCAGAGTTGTCATAATATTTATTATGATAAAGATCTTCTTCTACGTCTGCTGGTACCGCTCAAGACAGAGGCAACTGGCCGCATATCTCAGTAATCCACGCAACGCCCAGATCGTTATTGTGGGAGGAAGAGCATACCTGCACCAGATGTGTGAGAACCAAAATGTATGTCTAATTCTTAATTAAGGAAGTATAAAGTTTGAGCAGTGACCCGACCACCTGAATTAACTCCACATCACAAAATCCTTCCAGAAGCTTGTTCAGTGGCCAGTGTGCACGATGGGTACATTGCTTCATGCATTTCACTTTTTACCTTGACACACCCATCACTCCTCACTCTGGAATAGGGTAAATCTGGACTCATCAGTTCACATGGCCATTGCTCTAGAGGCAAACTTGTTTTCCTACTAACGAGTGCTTTTCTTATGGGCTCACAGCTGTTTAGTCCCAGTCTTGTTCTCTTACTCAACTCTTACTTTCACTTTTGAACAAAGTTTATTTTTATACTGTCCATTTTTGTCATTCATATTTAGAAGGAGGTTTCCTCTGGGTACTCCGGTTTCCTCCCACAATCCAAAAACATGCACAGTAGGCTAATTGGCTGTTCCAAATCAC
>JAOUQZ010000025.1:6714935-6732951 GCA_028564935.1 Neosilurus hyrtlii
GCGATGGCCTGGCGAGCTGTCCAGGGTGTACTCTGCCCTCGCCCAGAGTCGGCTGAGATGGGCGCCAGCCTCCCCCCCCGACCCTAATTAGGAATAAGCGGTTCAGAAAATGAATGCATGAATGAATGTTTGTTATCCAGCTCACCAAATATCTAGGTTAGATTTCACAACCAATTTCATACCCATAAAGACATTCATACCTCAAACTCAATTTCATACCTATAAAGACCTCATTTCTGCTTCCGGTGGACATGCCTAAACTTTAAATGCATTGCAGTATTAATATGTTGCATTTCTACCTTTGCTGCAACTCTTACAAGCATGCTAACTTTAGCACGCCAAGTGTTCATGAAACTCGCAGACAGTCATGGCATTGTTGATGCAAGCTAAACCAAACAAGTGTGTGTCTTTTGGCTTGGCAGCAATTAGCTCCATGTTGTTTTCTAAGCACCTCCCAATAATTTGGCCTATAGCAACAGTGCAATAAATCCTGACACTTCATGGGAAAATTCATTTCCAAGATTACATTTAATAGATTTATTACTTTTGGGGTGTTTTTTGTTTGTTTGTTTTTTTGGCTTTTTATTTATTTATTTATCTATCTAGCCGTCTATCTATTTATTTATTTATTTTGTTTTGTTTAGTTCAGAAATTTCATTATAAAGCTTTCTTTTTATTTTCATCACTGGCTTGTGTGTGCTTTAAATGCCATCTTATTAAGAAGCCATGATTTATTTAGAATATGTTATTACACTTTTTAAACTTTTACGTAATTAGATCCTAATTATTTCCTAATAGAAGAAAATAGTTCCCTTCCAAGTTTGCCAATTGCTTTGAGAACCTACTTTATCATGTACACATTGTAGAATCATAACCAAAAACATTTGTATTGCCTTTGGCTTTTTATTCATCATCTGTAAAGCTAATAGCATTAGCTTTTGCACAGAGATTCCATTCAGTTTGTTGCAGTTTCAAGGAAATGTTTCTGCTTTCATGGTAGCAGTAGTCCTTTTTTTGTGTAATTTACTCGGCCGTTGGAAGTATGCATTTTTTCTTCAGTGTCACAATGTTGTCCTTTGTCTCTTCTGCTTCAGCGGACGACCTGAAGCCTCCTCCTTACAGCGAGTTTGCTCAGAATGATGACATGGACACATCTCAGAGCACTGCAATCCCAGAGGGCAACAATTCAAGCATCAGCGACGACCCACCTCCATACACCCCCAGTACCAATCAAGACACCAGCATTCAGTGCCAAGCAGAGCCTGAGGGGAGATCCAGCTAGTCTTTTCCAATGCCATTTCTCACTTTTGTTCGCAGCAAGGGCTGTACTTCTCCATGCAGTTGCTCATTATTTAGTTAGGGACTGTTTTTTTTTTTTGTTTGTTCTGTTTTGTTTTTTTGTTTGTTTGTGGTGTTTTTTTTGTTTGTTTTTTTTTTGTTGCTTGTTTTCTTTTGGGGTTTTTTAAATTCTAAATAATGGTGCATGAGCTGGATTCCAGACATCCTAAACATTACAGAAAATTGGTGGCTAAACAAAAACATACCTAATAATGAAAACAACCTAATAATGCTCTATTTTTAAAGCTGATATTGTGAGCTGCTCCAGTATAAATGAGTACTTTAAGCTCAGTCATGCCTTCGTTTGATTTCCTCTTATATATATATATATAATCAGCATTGCGATGATAACATACTCATGTACCATGTTTTCTTGACAATAAGTCACACCAGATACAAGTATAAATTCTTTCTGCTTAAAGCAAGCAATTATATCCACGTCGCTTTATTGTATGTCACTGTAATGTATCCATCTTCTTATTTTTCATACAGTATGTTCTGTTCCTAAACCAGCACTTAAGCACACCCTAGTGGTTATAGCCCTGATTTTGTAGCTGAATCAATCATTACACGTTTTTTTAGCTTTTAGAATGAACTCTTCTTATATACATGATCAGATGCTTTTGATGGTGAAAACATTGCTACTGTGATGCTAATTTGAGCTAGCAGCCTCTTTCCATCGTTGCTGGAAGCATCAAAGTAATAGAAGTATACGGTCCAGTTCAGGTCCTGTAACAAGTAAAAGTAATAACCTATTGTCCAATAAAGGCATCACTGTACAAGTTACAGCATCTAAATCTGAGAGTCTGGAAAATATCATTACACACAGAAGCACAAACCACTGCATTGATCTTGTCCGATATGCATTTAAATTTTGAGACAGTTACAGGTATAACTACTTTAGTGCAGTGGGTTGCAAAATGCCATTATTTGTTAACACTCCTGAAAAGTGGATGCTCCACAGTTGTGCTTTAGTTACAGCATTGTGGTGTGTTGTATCAGTCTGTTACTTTTAACAGTACTTAGTTAAGGAGTATGGTTTATTTTGCTTTCTCCACTTGTTGGCCCTTGTCAGTGGACTGTCAAGCATTTATGAATAAAAAATAAATTAAGTAAAAGAAATAATAGTCTGGGCACAGACTCTGCTATTTCCAGGAACCTGTGCTCCTGATTTGTCCACCTAATGTGTATTCACCTAGAATTAATTGTAGATAAGTGTGTAGATCGCCCAGTGTCATGTTAGAAGCAGATTTTTCAGATGTAGACGTGTTAAACATTTGATCTCGTCTGTATGAATGCCCAAAGGGAGAGGATTCTGTGCAGAGGTTTAACCTCATGTTTATGCATAACCTCGCTTTGTATGTGATGACAATTTTTAAAACAATTCAAAAGCACTTTTGTCTTGTAATTGCCTTACTTGTGTGTGTGTGTGTGTGTGTGTGTGTACTGTAAGTAGGCATGTGCCAATAGCCAGGTGCACAGTATAACTCAATACTCAAGTCAATATTGTTAAAATGGACACTTGAAGCTATCAGAACCCTCCTTGCATTGCATTCATGAGGAATTTACATTGTTTCATTTAGAAGGCTGTGTCCTTTCTGCTGCATCCTTCATATAACAGATGGGACATGTTTCCTTTTCAGTTAAAATGCTGCTATGCTTGTGAGAACAGGTCCAGATAAACATTTTATTTTCTTAACTTGATATGATTTTTTCTTATTCAGTAATCATATGTCAACATTATATTGGCACTCGCCTGTTTGTATGTGGCAAATATAATTAAGTCATCGGAGTCCTTGTGGCAATGATGATGTGTGTAAACACAGAGAGTATTACTGCTGTACTCTTTGGTGTATCAGGTGACCATAATGATTTTATGCATTTACACCACAGTAATGAGCTCACCTTCTTCATGATTTCTTTTGATGTGTGTTTGGTATTAGATGATCATAGTACTGTTAACGTGTCTTGAAGAATGTATGACTGTGCAGTTGTCTATATCAGTTTAACATACACTTACCGGCGAATTTATTAGATGCAACTACCTTATTGTTGATTGGCAGCACTTAAATCATGTCATTGTCACTACTGTGCTGAGAACCTACCACCCAAATAATATGTTTGTCGTGATTTAATGATAGTCCTTTTCCACTAATGGACAAGGTTGAGGGGGCTAACATTAGAGCAACAGGTGGGTTGCAGCAGGAATATACATATGTAAAATGGCCTGTATAATTGGTGAATCTGGTAAGATGATCAATAGGTATCTACCATGTAATAAATTGGCAACTCAGTGTAATGGGAAAATACTTTTTTATTTTTTTTATTATTATTATTGGTATTATTACTATTAAAGCATCTTGGTAAAAGAATTAAATTTGTTGTGTTTGGTCTACATAAAGGTCTTCTATCAAATCCTGTAACTGACTATTATTAATGAGTAAAATTTATCATAATAAGTAGTTTACTACATGATAAGATTTACTAGCTAAAGTTCTTAGGCACCACATTATAAAACCACTCAAATGGAAATGTGTATAGGGCAAGAGTAAAGACCATAAACAACTCAAGAGTGTAAATCATTCAAAAATATGCAGGTGGAAAGTTTCCGAAACTACAAATTATTGTCCCTGCACAAGTATACCATGCAATGTTATATGACAAGAGAAGCCAGCAGCTACTCGGAAAGAGTTGCAGGATAACCTACAAGTAGTGGGAGCAACAATAACAGGAAACAAAAAGCAGTAATAACACTGAAATCATCTCCCCCATGTGATCAAATCATCCCTTCCCCTTGCACAAATGATCCCAAGAACACCATACCCACAGTGAAGTATGGAGATGAAAGAACATCAGGAAATGGAGTGTCTTCTCTGAAATTAAAGGGAATCTGAAAGAAGCAATAAGCTGGAACATAAGCCTTTGAGTCTGGGGAGAATTTCAACAAAATTATCTCAAAAATGCAGAAAGCATAACTGTGGAAGGCTTTGCATGTCCAGATGTGAATCCTATAGAATATTTAGAAAGAATTTTAAAATTGTTAATTAGTTCATTTCTGAGTCCATTAGAATCACAATATGAAAATGGTGAAGAGGAATGTGCCACAATGCTGTAAAAACATTATTATTACCATAGACATCTTAAAGCTGTAATTTTCAACATTGCCTTACTAAAGTAATTTGTGGTATATGAATAATTACCTCCACCAGGAAGTTAGATTTTCACCTGTGTTAGCTGGTTAGTTTGTTTATTTGTATGTTTGCAATATACCTCCAAAAGATATGCATGAATTTTCATTCATTCATTCATTTTAACACACACTCTCACACCCAGGGGCAATTTGGAACTTAAATTAGCCTACTATGCATGTTTTTGGACTGTCCAGAGGAAACACACGTAAGCACAGGAAAAACACGCAAATGCCACACAGAAACGCCCCAAGCCCAGGAATTGAACCTGGGACCTTCTTGCTGTAAGGCGAACTTACCACTACACCACCACTCCACCTTGTATGAATTTGATTAAATTATTTTATAGAGTAGGGTATGGTACAAGTAAAAACCTTAAAAATTTGCAGGTGATTTGTGCAAGAGATGAAAAATGTTGAAAAATCCTTTAATTTGGGCCAAAATGTTCATCAGATACCCACTAGTGGATACATTTAATAATTATAATTGTGTTATAAAAACCTGCAGTCATAGTAAGATTTTTCAGGTTAATCACCATGAATCAGCTTGTCACCATAGTCCATTACCTTGCACTGTATGAGTGCCCCTCTTGTTTTGTTTCAGTTTTGTTTTTAAATGTGCAGCTTCTGTTATACTCTTGTACTGACACACTTCAACGCCACACACAAGAACGGAGATTCACTGGACACCTTTTATGGAACAGGATGACTTGGACTTCGGATATGACCTGACACTATTGTCCCATACCTGCAAACACTCTGGCAGCCTCCGCACAAGTAGCCCTAAATATCATGAAAGGGAAGACCAGGTTCATCAAGGTCAACACTAACAGCATAGACCCAAACAAGCTGCATGAAGTAGTGCTACAAAGAGTGGAAGCCTTTATCAGTCTGGGCAGTGTCCAGTGGGCACCATGAATGATAGATACATTACTTCATGCACATTCCTTCTTACCCTGAAACACCCCCTCTCTATGGACTTCACATGGGTAAAGCTTTTTCCATTGCTCAAGAGACAAGCTGAGCATATCAATATAGATGCCTTTTTTCTCATCATATTGTGTGTGATTGATAGATGCGAGTTCTGAGATGTGAGATGTGAGTCTCCATCACCAAGCGTTTACATGATCTCAAATTATGGTGAGTCAATATTTTTTACAAAGTCAAAAACATTGAATATGCATCTTTGAAACACCTAAACCAATAATGTCAGAGTTAATTTTCCTCACTGTATAAAATAAGTGGAGCTGATAAAAGGACCACCGGATAGGTCTGCTCCAAAACCAAAGAACCCTTATAAATTAGACGTGAAGCATCTTCAAGAAACTCAAGTAAATCCAATTCCCCTTTTTTTCAACCTTGGATCTATAAGCTGTATATTACTGATCAAGTTGCTTCTGAGTGTACAATATGAAAGAGATGTGAATAAATGCACAAAACAATTAAGAAAATCATTAATTTGATCATTCAGAACTTAACTCAGTAGGTCATTATCCTGCACATTCCTGTCTAACCACTAGAGAGCAATATAATACCATATTTTGGGACAAACCCACTGAGTCACAGTGTTAAACACAAACTGTAGAGTTCCTTTGCCTTGGTATATGGCACTGCAAATATCCCACTCATCATCTCAATGTTGAATATTAGTTGCAAAGAACAAATAAAATCTCATGAAATAAAATAAAAGTACTCAAATAAAACAAGATTCATGGCAAGAATGAACTCATGACAAGAGTCATGGGAATGTAAGCAAAGATCATATTTGAAAGCCTTAGTATAACTCTGTAATAAAATGTGATATATATATATATATATATATATATATATATATATATATATATATATATATATATAAACCAAAAAATCTGGACAGTTTCTTAGTTCTCAGTTAAAGCACAAAGCTTGTGATATTATACTGAACCTCTCCAGGGAAATCACAGAGGTAGGACAATGGGCTGCCACAGCTACAGCTGCATTTTAATCTCCACAAACTTATCTTCCAATCATCACTTGAGTTGCTGAAGGGTTCAACACTAGTTCTGGCAATCCTAGGATTTCACATCCAGCTTGCACCTAAAACATTACATCACTATAAGGGCACTCTGAAAGTACAGACCTCCACTAGGGACAATAGTTGATTCTTATATAAATTTGATACACAATGACTTTATATAACCATGTAAAACAGTTTATTGAATGCAGTCTCCCACCAAGGTGAATTGTACCTTGTGCTTATCCTGTAATGTTAGTGAAGGTGATATTGAATTTGAGGATCCTCTTCAAAATTGAATTATCTCTTCTCCAGCCCGTGCCACACCCTGAGCTGGAGCTATATACCACAGTGGAGCCAAAGTTTGTTTAATGTTTAGATTTAGTGGATGATGAAAATACATTTTCTTATGCCTCAAATTTCAAAAATTACCTGAGTAACATCAGGCTCATTGTAGTTTCATGTCCAAGGCAAATTAAGTTTATATTGATGATGTTATTGTAATACACTGCCCGGTCAAAAAGGTTGTATGCTGTAATATTAAGATTTGAATGTTTTGCATTTTACATTTATAGTATTTGGTAGACATTTATTTCCATCCAGTGTTGGATTTATTTTTCATCAACGTCTTGAAATGATTACGGGAAAATCAAACCAATCCATGACGTCTTCCCCAGCACATCCCAAAGACTTTCATTATGGTTAAAGTCAGGACTCTGTACCAGTTCATGTGTGAAAATGATCTTGCTCCCTCAACCACTCTTTCACTATTTGAGCCTCAATTTAATATCCGTTCCATCAGGGAAGAAAAAGTCCAGTAATGTCAAGCTGGTTATTCAGTACATTCAGTATTGCCACATAATGCTGCTGAGCCACGACCTGATCAACTGAATCAACAATACCTGAATCAACTAGGCATTACTTGAAGTAATGTAGAGCTAAAGTGTGGGACTGTTTTTGGCTGGGCAGTTTATAGAATACAGTAATAACTCATCAGTAAATGTTAAAAAAACAACACCTAATTGTTGATAAGATCTTTATTATAGCCAGTAAGTTTGCCCCCAGGGGAAAGTTTTTAAACTCAAAATGCTGTCCGTTTTTTATTTTTTATTTTTTTGTTTGTTTGTTTTTTAGGCTTAAGACAAGCTGATTTTTCTCATCGGCTTCTAGAGTGAGAAAACTGATGCTGGTAAGGAAAAATCTGTTAATAGCTGCAATAATTTAAGTGAAAACAGAATTTGATTTGTGTTGTCAGTGTTCCACAATTTAAATGTAACTATGAGTGGATAAGTAATACATTTAAAATGTTATGGTTGGAAAACTTCCGATTTATAAGTGGAATAATTTCTTATATATGCAAATTTATGGTAGTAATAGTAAATCCACTTTGTGTCATCCCACTTCATCAGGCAAAGACATTGCAAGTTGTTGTTGGTGAAGATGCCAATAAATTAAAATTAAAATAAAAACTAGGATAACACATCTTAGTAAGGTTTTAGGCCATACTCAGACACCAGAACAGCTTTACACTTTAGACCTTAGCATCCAAATGGGTGGTGTTTCGTTGATGATGGTGGTGGAGGTCAGTCTCTAAAATGTCCCTCCAAAATTTCCCAAACAGCCAAATTACAACCTCATCTGATAAGATCTTACCTCTGATTCAGGACTCGATCCTTATTTTGAGTCACTCATGAAAAACCAGAGAAACAAATTCCGCTTACACATGAAGACCATATGCACTGCAATTAGTGAACATATAGAGGCTGCATTGATTTATTATAACTGCCATTAGCAAGGACAAATGTATTTATAAAGAAAAGCTTGCTAGGTTTTAATTATGGCTCCTTGTTGCTGTAAGCATAGAAATCAACACTGTGTTTAAAAGGAAGAGAGAAATCAGCACAAGTTTTTCCTCTTAAATCTATTTCTGAGACTTTGCATCTTTGCTTCCAGTCGTGTGAGGTATTACACCAGTTCCTGTGGCAAAAATATGAGCATTACTGCAGTTGAAGGACAGTGGCAGTAATGTTACCTTAGGGAAAGTGTTGTACTACAGCTTTGTGGAAAAATGTTATACCTGACTTGGATGAAGGTCAAGTAACTGGACCAATTTTTCCATTAATGCTAAAGCATGTATTTAATAAAAAAATGTATTCGTTTTACCATATAAATTGTACACACACCATTCAGCTTAGTATCCTCTTCAGGATCATGCACATAAAATTAAATCAATATGGCTGCTCAAAGCATCAACAATAAAAAAAAGTAGAATAACTTTTGTAAACATTACTTTAATTGTGAATGCAAGCAGCTGAAATAAGCTTCCTTCGCAGGATGGCAGGGCTCTCCCTTAGAGATAAGGTGAGAAGTTCTGTCATCCGGGAGGAGCTCAGAGTAGAACCGCTGCTCCTCTGTGTTGAGAGGAGCCAGTTGAGGTGGCTCGGGCATCTGATTAGAATGCCTCCCGAACACCTCCCTGGTGTGGTGATTCAGGCATGTCAAACCAGTAAGAGACCTTGGGTCGACCCAGAACACGCTGGAGGGACTATGTCTCTCGGCTGGTCTGAGAGCGCCTTGGCGTCCCCCCGGAAGAGCTGAAGGACGTGGCTGGGAAGAGGGACATCTGGACCTCACTGCTTAGTCTGCTGCCCCCGTGACCCAACCCCGGAACAAGTGGACGAATACGACGAAGATGAAGAATGTTTATTTTAATTACATTTTACAGGGCTCAAGAAATGTATAATAGCACCTGCCATAATTGACAGAAATGCAAATATACGTGAAAAGATTATTAAAATTCCATGATATACAGTGTTCCAGATTTCTGTTTCTTCTTCATGTAATAGTTTGCTGTTTTGAAGAGGAAAATATACATTACTCTTCTAAGTTGGCTGGCTATATTTTTCCAGGGAGAATGGGAGACAAAATTCAGCCAGAATACAGCTGTAAAATCAGAAGCAGAGGTCTATGTCAATGGCGGAAGCCAGATCACCTGAGGGGAGACGTGTACTCAGCATCCAGCGCAACTTACCCAATGCCACCCTTTATATATAATGCTCCCACATGATAATTGGCTGGAAGCCATTAAATAATTAACAAGGCAACACCCGTGCACACTGGAATAAGATGAAAGGCAACATGCTTCATGTTATCATCCTGCAACATAAGAATATAAAGAATATAAAGGCACATGCTTAAAGCAGATAAAATACTATAATGTTCATATGTGTGCTTGTACAGTATATACAGTGATCAGACAAAAAATTGAATCCATTTTATTGTATAGGTTGCAATATACCTGGACGTTTGTGGAAAGGATGTTTAAATCCTCAGTATACTTTTTTGCATTAAAGGTGCCACCACAGAAGTGTTAGTTACCTTTGCCAATGGTGCTGTCATAACCCCATACCATAAGAGTCCCTAGTTGCTGGTAACAGTCTGGTTTGTCCTTTTTGTCTTCGATCCAGAGCACACAACATCCACATCTTTTAAAAAAGGACCTGAAAAACTAATTTGTCTGATCATAATATACATTCCCACTGTTAATATACATTATATCAGTATGTCAAAATTCCAATATACATTTCCATATCAGTTTTTTTAATTGGGAGGAGCAGTAGTCCTATTCTGAGTCCCTGCCAGATGTCTGACTTTGTTAACCTGTTTCTAAGACACACAACAAAGTCTTGCTCCAGTTATACAGGGACAGAATGGCCCATTGTACTGTACATGTTCTTCAAGAACTCCCCACAGTAACACCCTGAGGGACATGGTCATATGACCTTTTCAAGTCCAAAAAGCACATCTAGATGCAACCTTCAATACACATGGGAAGGTAAAGAGCTGATCCAGTGTTCCACAAGCTGGATGAAAACTATAATGTTTCTTTTAAAACAGGTTCAGCTACGACTCAAGGCTCAAGAGCAAGGCTGGACTTTCTAAAGTTATAACAAACTTTTTCTAAAAAAAAAAAAAAAAAAAAAAATCGACTAGCTTGCTAATCCCAATGTACTGTCCCTGACCTTCATGCATTATTGCGTGTCAACCATAACAGACCAACATACAGAGCCTTAAGAAACTCAGGGCAGATCTTATCCCCACTGGGCCCTGCCAATGAGGAGTTTTTATCTACCCCAGAAACCTCAGCCCTAGTGATGAGAGAACCCAACTCTGTGGCTGCATTCAGTGTTTCCTCAGGAAGACCATTCAGTGGGATGGAAAAGATTCTTGAAGTATTCCTTCCACTGACAGAATATGCCCACGGTTGCAGTCAGCAACACTCCATCCTCACTGTATACAGTGTAGGTGAAACCCTGCTTCCCCTTCCTGAGTCATCTCACAGCTTCGGGAGATAGTTAACATAAAGCTTCAGGATGAATGTACTGTATATTAATATATGAAATGAATTTGACAAAAAAAACATGCGATAAATAATAGTTCATTGTCTGAGTTGAAATACAGGTTAAATGTAAAATTAAACATATGTTTTGTGCTTTCATCTTTAGTTGCATATTCCATACCATCCCAATTTTTTAAAGAATTATAGATATACAAATCAAGCCATAAGGTTTTTGTTCATGCATGAAAACACCGAAGGTTGCAGAATGACATCTATGTTGCAAGCTTTGAAGGACAATGCTCGCATTCAGCTGTGTGACTGTTTAAAGGGTACATGTCAAACAGTGATGTTGTACAAACACTGTGCAGTGACTCGGTGGGCTTAAACACGAGGAAAGTGGAGGAGTTATAACGAGTGAGTGTGAAAGGTCAAAATGTCTCAGATGATGTGTACTTATAAAGCTCCTTTGTGAGTTACATATTTATTTATTTGGTTACCACTGTAAAACTGCAACCATTTGCAGCTTCCCCATAGCCCTGATGGATAAGCAGTACAGATAATGATTTATTTATTTCAGTACTCATACAAATGTTTAAAATTAAACAGATTTCCAAAAATTCACACAGACTCAATTTTGCTGTATTCATTATTTCTATATTTATCACAACAGACAACAACAAAGAAACCAATGTCACATTTCCCATAGTCTATATTATACTTTTTCAATTCCGTTCAGTTTTATGTATATGGCACTTTTTACAATGGTCACACAGAAGCTTTGCATAGTAAAAACAAATCTGGTAAAGAATTTAAACATTTGTTTATAAACCCTATACTTACATCCCTAATGTGCAAACCTGTGGCAATGGTGGCAAGGACAAACTCCCACAGTTGACATGAGGAAAAACTTTGAGAGGAACCAAACTCAAAGGGGAAACCCATCGTCATTTGTGTGAAACCAGATAAATATAAAAAAACATGTAGCAGGAACTTTACTATAGTTTAACATGAAGTGTAGTTGATTAGCTTATAACTGTAATAGTAATTGTAGTCCTAACTCAGTTTATAGGGAGTTTATATCACCAGCAATGAAAAGTCATATTCACAGTTTCTGAGTATATGTTTAGGTCCATACGAATCATCATCACCAGAACTGAAGAGGCAGGAAATGAGAACTCCAATCCATAGTACATCATCAGCATGAGCTAGGGGCTAAGAGAGAATTCCAGCCAGTAGTAGCATATCGGGACGGATTACGACCACTAACATGGGTTAGTAAAAGTAAATTTAGAATTCCCACTTTTTCTGACATGGGGTTGTATACTGATAATAATTAATTTATTTTTACCTATTCAAATTTGATTTGATTTGAAATTTGATTTCATCCCAAACTGTATCCGATGCACAATTTTTACATCTGAGAAGTCACATTGTGAAATTTAAAATTAGCGCACTGAATCAAATCTCAAAAACGTTCCATCCATTGTTAAAGCAGAAGTCCATGAGAAGAAGCCAACAGTGTGTATATTATTAATGTTGTAGCATGTTCTAGAGCAGGGGTCTCAAACACGCAGCACGCAGGACGATGGTTTGTGGCCCCCGCCTTAATATGAAGGTTTATTGTTAGTGTTGCCCGCGAGTTTAATATGTACGGCACTTTACAGTGTTGTGGGTGTAGCTGACCGAACCTAGTACGGCACTTAGAGAGTTAATATGAGGTCTCTCTCTGACAAAATAAATCAAAGTGATGCACACGCGGCACGATAAAAGAAAAGTAGGAACTCAATGCAGCCTGTATATATAACAGTCCCCAGTAACCCGAACCAGTTATAGGGTTGCACCGATATCTGTGGGTCATTGTTTTTTATTTGCATTGTATTTGCATCGGCTTACACAATGAACATTACATATATTTCTATATGATGTAAAAAGGAGTCAAAACAAATGACATCAACAGCAGCAAGGTGTCATTTCCGCTTCCTTTTCCTGTAACAACAGCAAGGTGTCATTTCCGCTTCCTTTTCCTGTAACAACAGCACGGTGTCATTTCCGCTTCCTTTTCCTGTAATGACAGCACGGCGTCATTTCCGCTTCCTTTTCCTGTAATGACAGCACGGCGTCATTTCCACTTCCTTTTCCTGGAACGACAGCACAGTGTCATTTCCGCTTCCTTTTCCTGTAACGACAGCATGGCGGATAACAGTCCGTGAGCAGTCTGCTTTTTTGTGCTTGCTATCCCGGCACTTTCTACCATCTACAAATGCCATGGTGTTAATGTCATCAGAAAAGACATGAACATCCAGCATTAAAAAACGAAGGAGACTGCTAATGGGCTTTTATCCGCCGACCGCCGTGCTGCGGTTACAAGAAAAAGGAAGCGGAAATGACGTTCTCCATGCGTCGGCTAAACGCTTGATTGAAACAATCAAGGCAATCAAGGCAAGAGAAGCCATGTTCAGAAGAGCAGTTCATGTTCTTCAATGTTCTATTCATGTTCAGGACAATTTATTTTCAGAAGAAGGTTAAGGTTAATACAGACATTAGAATCTGAATACAGCAGATATAAAAGACTGAAGAAACTTCATATAGTCGCTGACCAGAGAAATCTTATTATTATTATTATTAAGATTATTATTATTTTATTTATTTATTACTGATTGATTTATTTATTTTCTTACGGATTCCTAATTTGTTTATTTATTTTTTCATCTTATTTTGTGTTAAAAAATAAAAATCAAGAGATTTGAGAAGATAAGAAGCAAAACTTTTGTTGTGGAAAACCTGGTGCGGCCCAGCTTCACCCAGACTCTGCCTCCAGCGGACCCCAGGTAAATTGAGTTTGAGATCCCTGTTTTAGAGTGTTGTGTTGGTTTAGATAAGGTTTAGTAATTGGTGATTTATAGAATTAAAGTAGTTGGATCAGGTCCAGCTTCAAACATGTTTGGTTCTGCAGAAAAGGATGTTTTAAGTTTTCAGTTTTGCTCTCTTTTCTATGAACACTTGAAGGTAGTAAACCAGTGTTCCTATGGCAGATCTTTGACAAAAGACAACTTTGACTTCTGGCATTTATCAACAATGCTATGATGAGCTGTATGTCCTACCTCCAAAGTTCACTCTTTCAGCCTGACCCTTCCCAAGCTAGGCAAGTAATTAAAATTAATTAACGTGTCTAGTGTTTGGCAGAAACCAATTACCCCAGTGTACACTTTCTTGTCAACAAAGTGCTGTTCATGCAGGCAGCTTGTTAAGTTCCTGAGCTTTTTTTTCCCCCAGAGGATAGACGTTAGGGTTTGCGGAGGTTACGGACTCTTAATGAGCAGTTCGACCTGACCATTACTGAAAAAGAGAGATTACAAATAATGATAAAATATAACAGAACAATCATGATGGGACTACTGCTCGAGATTATCTGTGTCAGGTTGGTATTTACAGTAACATAGTGTCTGTTTGGATTTGAAGGGAATAATAATTACCATTCCATGCTTAAAAAGATCTGTTATGTTTTGTACAGTATATGCATTGAGTTAAAGTGGTTTGCTAAAGAATGTTACAAACTGTAATGAAATTACACCACAAAGATTTTGTTTGTATATAGTTCCTTACCCTTATGGACTGCAGTCCCGTCTAGGACATATTTGTTTCATGTTCTTGGAATAGGCTCTGGATAAAAGTTGCAATACAAATGATTTACATAAAATATTTGACTCTATTCACACACCTGCCCCAGAGCCTTTAAAGTAAAAGAGTTTAAAGCCACCTAGGTGACAATTTTGGGAGGTTGGAAGAAAATCAGAGAACCTGTGAAAGCCTATGAGGGGACAGAAACACATGAATTACACACACAACACAATGCAACACATATTTTATTTATCTTGTACCTTAATTAAGTGATTACTAATAACCTAAGAAATATAACATTTCTTTTTTCTTTCTTTTTTCATCACTTATAAATATTTAAACCTCTAAATGTGAATAATTATGTTCTTTGTTTCTTTCATCTTTCGTTCTTTTCCTGTCACATATCTACTTTTTACTATATTTTTTTGTCTGAATACACCTAATTTATACATTTAACTGGCATAATTATAAAGTGTATACTGCACAGATATTTATATTAGGAGATGATAATACAAAATGATAACTTTTGTGGTTCTTTAATACTCATATATAGACATATATATACATTGACTTACATGCATTATATGGAAAACATATGTTTAACCTAATACTGTCAGGAAAGCAATCAGAGGACTATTGTAAAAAGACAAACAAAGCCATAGGATGCTGTAGAGTATCACGCAATGGGGCTAAAAAATAGACCTGACAGAAAAAAACTGAACATGTTCAAACCATCACAACAAGTGAGTTTTGTATGACACACCTATAACTGTCCTAAGAATTTAACCAATTTTTGTTAGTTAAGCAAGGGGACCAATTTGTAATACAATAGCTCACCAAAAGTTTTTACACATTACATTTTATGTAGTCTGTTCACAGTTAAAATTGCATCAAATTACAGTTACCTCCGAGGTAACTGCTGCTGAAACATAGTCCATCCCTTTGGCCTCGAAGGGCTGATCTAGCAAACTTTTCTTGACCTAATAAAGTAATCAAACAGACCATAAAATAGGAAACAGATGTTCATCCAAGGGGAAAAAGGAAGTGTAAGCCAATGAGGGTTCATTAAAAAAAGAGTATTAGGACGCAAGGCATGAAATAAAGCGCGACCCATCGTTCCTACTCTGGCTCATGCTGAGTTTTCATGTTTTATGCTTGTTTGATGAACTGTGATGATCATTATTGCTATGATTTGTAATATAAAATGTGATCCATATGTCTAGACGCTGCATATAAATGAACACATTTTCACGATGACTGATATATAATACACGCATCATACCGAACCAGCTGGCATTCATTTCATGAGGTGAAGAAGTCAGGTAAATATTTAGACACCACTAGTTTAATGGAAAGCTCTGTTGATTTTCTAAGTGTCTAAAAAATAATGAAATAAAATAACAAAGAAGAAAAAATATACAGAGCTGTCTATGTTAAGTGTATTTGATCTAAACATATTTCATGTCTGATGCTTCTTTATTTTGTAACTACAACATTAATTTCACCTTGTAGTAAGCACTACATGTAATTAATAAAGTAGCACAACCAGTTATCTAATTTTGAAGTGTAAACATTTGCAATCCATTGTAAGTGTAAGCACATTTGAGTATTTAAAAAGTTGTGTTTCATTTTAGTAATTTGCTTCAAAGCCATAATTCATGAACAAAAACTGCACTCCATTTTTATCTATCATGATGCCAGCATAGTAACTGGTAACAAATCCAACCAGCCAGACAGACAAAACAACCCCAGCCCTGACATATTTTCTTAGTGGGATAAGTTGTCAGAGATGCACTGCTCGACCTCTTTGGTTAATGAACCCTGAAAGGTCACATTCCGCATCCTGAAGACTCACATTTTCCATGATAGAATCACTGCTGAGTTCAGCTTGCAGCATTTTCTATTAAATGTTGCTGATGTATGAAGGATATGGTGTGATATAAATATAAGAAAGGTATACAAACCGCAAACGCTGGGACTGAGCATGCACTATAAAGTGCTGCAGAGCTATAACTTACACCAGGGTGTTCAAGAGAGATCAGAAGTGTGGCCACAATTTTTCAGCCAATCAGAACACCTAATTCTTGTGAACGCGCAAATACATTTATCGTGATTGGCTGTTTTTGGCATTTTGTTTTCTGTCTATCTGTCTGCTGTTCTGTCTGGCTCTCTATCCATCTGTGTCTGTCTATTTGTCATGTTTGTGACTCTATCTGTCCATGTGTTGTTTTCTGTTTGTTTGTAATGTACATCCATTCCAAAGTCTGTTATTCACACTGTCCATTATAAAGTCTGTCAGTCAGTCTGTCTACTCCAAAGTCTGTCAGCCAGTGTATCTAGAGTCAGTAAACCTATCTGTCTGTCTGTCTTTATGTCATTGTATATGATGTTCCATCGTTCTTAACCTTGATTTTCAGCAACTCTTAAAACCTAACTCTTTAGGTAATACTTTGTTACCTCTGTCTGTCTGGGTGCCTGTTTATTTGTAGAATCTATCTGTCCAAATATATGTCTGTCACTGTCTCTGTCCATTTTTGTCATCTGTCTATCCCATCTCTCCGTCTTTCTCTTGGTCTACATGCAATTCTTTTTCTCTCTTTCTGTCTGCTTTTTTTTGTATTATATCCAATTCGTCATCTTTCAATTTGTCTGTTTGCAATTGTGTCTATCCATCTGACTGCAATGTCTGTCTATTTACCCTTGTGCCTGCTCATTTATTGGTCTGTATGCTATTTTATCTATCTATCTATCTATCTATCTATCTATCTATCTATCTATCTGTCTGTCTGTCTGTCTGTCTGTCTGTCTGTCTGTCTGTCTGGAGTACAGTGTTCTGAGAGTAAAGTGTTTTTTTTAGACAGTAGTTTTTCCCACACAGTAGAGTCGGGGATCAGACCGCAGTCTCTCTCTTACCTGTGAACAAATAAACCCTGATCCCCTGAGCCTCTGACCCGGAGAGCTACTGAGAGACGTTTAACACATCCTGGGATTTAAAGAATAGAATATTCTCTGCTGTAGTGTGTACAATTTTCTAGAGCAACTTTCAGGTCACAGTGTTCACAGGGGTAGCACTACTGGCTAACGCTAATGCTAACTTCCTCTCCTTAAATTCCCAAACACACAGCTGCTCAACGCCACATTTCCTCTGTGCTGGAAATCCACAAATCCTACCAGTGCACACACACACACACACACACACACACACACACAGACACACACACACACATATATATACACACATATACACACCCTGGCTGTGGCACCCTGTGTTTAGAAGAGCGAGTCAGTATTTTAGCGAGTTGGGCTTTGATTGTGGTGCACACCTGTATTTTCAGGTAGAGACTTCCTCCCTGACTCCGCCCCTTTCCTTTGATTCTTAAAGAGCTGTGGCGCCTCCATTACTGAGTGTGCACACACACATACACATGCACACGCACAGACCAGACACAACTTCATATGACACGTTGACTCTGTGTGTGTGTGTGTGTGTGTGTGTGTGTGTGTGTGTGTGTGTGTGTGTGTGTGTGTGTGTGTGTGTGTG
>JAOUQZ010000025.1:6733051-6745265 GCA_028564935.1 Neosilurus hyrtlii
ATCTATCTATCTATCTATCTGTCTGTCTGTCTGTCTGTCTGTCTGTCTGTCTGTCTGTCTGTCTGTCTGTCTATCTAAACATATACAACAATTTATTATATAGGAGCCTAATTTCCACCATATTTTTTTCATTCCTTTTGTTTTAATTTTTTTCATGCTCAAACCACTAATTAAACTAACAAGCTTATGCAGGTAATTACTATGATTACAGAGATTCAATATGTGTGAATGTTTTGTTTTGTGTTTCAGCCTCACAATGTTATTGATCTCACCTTTAATCTCCTGTGTGCTGTGGAAAAGTGTGTTGAGCCACAGTTTCACTATTTAACACTCATGTCTCACAAGTGCAGATGTAATAATACCACTGAAGCAACCAGATATGAAATTGCATATGAAAATCCGCTTTCTCTCCAGTTGCATGGTTATTAAATCACAGTGATGATACAACTGCTATTTTCTTAAAAAAAAAAAGGCATCTTTTCATTTGACTGAACCATTGAAGAAATGGTAGTGTTTTATTTCAAATGCAAATGCTGAACTTGGTGAAGAAAAGATATCTGTACCATAAACCTCAGCTTTCTTTGCTCTGTTGTGTCTTTTGGGAGCAGATGGGAAAGAAAAAATAGATTGAATTTTCATGGGTGAATTCTTCTTCTATATTTCATACCACACAAATCAGCTGACGTTTTTTGGGCAACAGTAAGGTTTAAGTGTCTTTTGATTTAATGGGAAAAAATTAAATAAAAATAAAACATATCATCTATTAAACAATGAACTCTTTGTTTTATTCACAAATAAAACTTTCACAAAAATGGAAGAAAAAAGAGGGAAAAAATCCTATTTACTAGGCATGGATTTCACTGTATGAAATCAGGAAGAGAAAAACTGCTTTTTAATTTTCACAGATTGTGGGTACGTTGCTTTTCTTTATTTTTAACAAACTGGGCACATACTTTTGTAGCAACACTAAATGTACAATAATAAATTGTAATACCATGTGAAATACCTGTTCCCGTAGTTTGAGATTTAGAACGCAGCAGCAAGAATTTGTTGTTTCGCTAATATGTGAACTCTCCTCGCTTCATCTAAAAGGGATACAGCTAGCTAGAGATGACAGAAATGAGACATGTTAGAACTGCTTCCCCTCAAGTACCCGGCAATGGCAAAGCAATGCTTGCAGACTGTATTTTGTTTGTTTACTGTCTTCTTATTATCATACTGAATGCTGAATCTGGAATGTTCCTACACAACTGATGTTGGAAAAAAAATAATAATAATACAAAAAAAATAATAATAATAAAAAAGTGATGCCACTATAAATCTTGCAAACACTAGTCATACTGAGAGAAGAGATTTGAAGCAACAATTTTCCCATGGCAAGCAAGTTTTTAAAAGTAACAGGTGTATTGAACCACTGGTACATGTGTGCATATTGAACCACAGGGCATATCTAATGGTGCAGTAATGGTTGTCTACAATGCACTCTATCAGTATTCCTGCTTATGATTTTCTGCTATGTGAGTAAAGTTGTGTGATTATGTCACCATATCATGTCTTTTTTCACTATTCCCTCTTTTTAGCCCTGTTTTACAACCTTTATAGAAAATTCTATAATTTTATATAAAAGAAAATGTTTACTGTAAAAAAAAAACAGCTATTGGACCAGAAAGTGGTCGGTTAAGAATAGGATCCAAGGAGAATGCAACTGTGGAAAGTGTACCTGTAACAGCAAATGCACCCATGGAAGGCTAAAAAAGAGATAGCAGCTACCAGATGTATGCTTGCACTCCAGTTTAGGTCAGACAAGGAGGAATTAGGGCCAACTTGATCACCCCTGTGCTACTGACCCCAGCATTGCAGTTGCAGTTTTCCCAGGAGCAGGAGTCTTACCAACAGTCTTGTCCACAGAACGAACATCATGAGGAAACATTAATTCAGGTATCCTCAAGTGGAACACCAGAGAAACTAGTAAGATGTCCCCAACCCCCCACCCCCTGCACCCTAAATGGCAATAATATCTTCAGCAATCATCTCTTAGGAAAAAAAAAGATTACAAGAGATTTCTCAGTGGACTATCCATATATAGAACAGGAGACAAGAGAGAGAAATCCTCCAGCTGCTAAGGAAGTAGCATTGCCTCTTTCTGAAGACATATAGGAAAGCCACTGACCAGAAGAAGAATAAGTGTTTGAACCAGATCAGGCATATGCCTTGCCCACCCGTGCCATCTACACAGTTCCACACTACTCAAAAATGGTCTGAAGTCAAACCAATGATACACAGAGCGAGAGTGGCAACAGCGCCTAGACCAAATGGAGTACCACACAAGGTATACCAGACAAAGGGGACTGAAGCTTGGTGGAAGCACCTGAATGTCACCTGGAAGACCCAATTTTTCCCTTTGGCATTTAAGCGGAGTGGTAGCCATTAACATCTTGAAAGAGGATTCTCATTAACTCAGCCAGTTCAGAGATATCACCGTGCTTAATTTAACACATGAGCAGCTACCTCTTGGCAGACAGCTACATTGACACCGACTTTTGGAAGGCAGGTGTTCCAGGGTTTACTGGCTGTGTGGAGAATTTGACCATGATCTGGGACCAAATCCAGATAGCCAAGCTAGACCTATTTAGACTAGACAGATATCAATCTGGAATATGCTTTTGGGTCTGCTCCTCACCAGCTCATCACCTGTTTTCCAAATATCACCAGGCATCCAAAGCTAAGTATTAAGGTACTTCAACAACTTTCATGTCTGCCGTATGGTAGATGGATAAAAGGACTGCAATGTGTTGGTTTATCTCTCCCATGCTTTTCACAGCAGCATTCAAGATCATCCTTATTGGCAGAAGACAAATGTTCTGGGGACTCAGATTTGAGTCAGTAAGGCAGCACATACCTACATGGATGATGTCAACAAATGTACCTCCAAACTTTAAAACAGTTCGAGCTGATAACAAGTGTCTGCGTGGAAATAAATCCAGCCAAATTCTGTGCTTTCTCAAACCGGACAAGAGTCATGAAGGACAATATTTGTTTATCAGTCAATGTTGTATGAATCCCATGGTTGGTTGACCAACCTGTGTGAAGCCTTGGAAGGCTCTACACAGCTGACCTGTCTGAACAGCACATAATTACCTCTGTCACATCACAGCTCACAGATGGTCTGGACAAGTTTGACCAAAGCAACCTATCCAGAAACTGAAGTTTTGATGTTTCCAGTTCACATTATTCTAATGGTCAATATGGCAAAGAAGCAGTGTGACATCACCTCATTGACAGCATTAAAAACATTAATATCATAAAGATAGAGAAGCTTGACAAGAGTAATAAGCCAACAACAAGAGAGAGAGGGCCATTACATGAACTATGTGAAGAATGTCCCAAGAAAGAGTAAGATCACAGCAACTGAAACAGTTATTGGAATATGAAAGCTGTCCTTGACTGGTAGTTAGAATTCATTCATGAGATCACTACAACATTTCTATGGCTAGACATTGCGCTTTGGTCCACCGCTACTAGGACAGTCATCATGGTTGAGTTGAATGCCTGTTGAGTATGAAAGAAGGTACGTTTGTGAGGGGAAAAGTACTCAGAGCTGGCAGCTGAGTTCTCTAAAGCAGAGTTGAGGGTATTTACCTCCTCAGTGGAAACTGGCTGCAGAGGCTACCCTGGAACATCCACTCAGCAGTCCCTGAAGTCTCTGGGGATTGCAGACGCCATACTTTCAAAGACATTGCAGAGAAGGTAGAGAGCAGGGGAGATTTTGGCTCCGGCTCTGGCTCTAAAAAATGATGAGTCATGGGGAAATGCATGGTCCTAGTACTTTCTGTAGGAGGACGAAGGGAGATATACTTGCTGCTGCTCCACCACCATGAGATGCACCAGGATTAAAGGAGCAAAACAACAGTGAAGGAGGACTATTAACTGATAATCAGTTCAGTTGCTCTGTCTGAGGTGCATCAGGTAGACATGCACAGTAGATGAACCCATCAGTACTTACATTTAGGCTCTATAAGGCATTGTACCATTTTAATATTGAATTATTGTTTTTGATTGCAACGATTATCTGGTGTACACTTCACATAGTGTTGACTGAGATCGACTCCAGGCTCCCTGTGACCCTAATAGGATTAAGCAGTTTGGCAAATGGATGCGTGAAAGTGTTTCTTTTTGTTCAGAAGATGTTGTTTTATTGCCTATACCAGCAGCTCTGGCAGTAGTTTCCAGCTATAATTCAAATCTCAAATTTATTTTTAATATGCTCCTTCTATACATTATAGTTTCTTTGGCAACAACTACTTCACTGGGATTTCTCTGGTAGACGTTCTTCTGACGATGACTCCAGGAAACATGTAACATGTAAAGCAGGTAAAAACAAAATGCTCCTGTCATTCTAAAAGAATTTTACAAAAAGAACAGTTCACTGAGATTTGTACGTCTATATGCAACTCTTGGCAAAAATGATTAAATCATCATGCTCACTGGCCCTGTGGTGGCCTGGTGAGCTGTCCAGGGTTTACCCTGCCCTCGCCCAGAGTCGGCACTAGCCTCCCTGTTACCCTAATTCGGATTAAGTGTCTTAGAAAATTAATGAATGAATGAATCATGCTCACATGTTTACTCTGTTTTTATTTATTTATTTATTATTTATTACTAGGGTTGCAAGGGGGCTGGAGCCTAAGCCGACACTACTAAACAGCTTGCCAGATCATCTCAGGGCAAAACACACTACCATTCACAGTCATAACTAGAGTCAATTTGGAAGAACCAGTTAGCGTACTATGCATGTATTTGGACTGTAGGGGGAAACTGGAGTACCTGAAGGAAGTGCATGCAAACTCCACACAGCCAGGAGCCCAGGAATCGAACCTGGGACCTTCTTGCTGTGAGACAAACGTGCTAACCACTGTGCCACCATGCTGCCCTTACCCCAGATTATTAGAAGAAAAAAATATGCACACTTTTGGGTTCAAATCTTGCAGCCTTTTTAGTGTTTGCATGTTTTCTCAATGCCTACATGGATTTCCTATGAGTGGTTTCCTCCCACAGTCAAATGACAAGCAGCTTAATTAAACTGGCTACTTTAAATTGCCCATAGGTGTGAATGTGATTGTGAATGGTTGTCTGTGACCTGTTAAGAGTGTATCCTGCCTATCACCGAATGCTAGGTGGGATTGGGTCCAGCTCAATCACAACATGCAATAGATAAGTGATTAAGAAAATGATTATTGAGGTGGTAACACTAATACCACTGCAGCTTGGGCTGCATCACTCCTCTTATTGGTTATTTTCCTGTAACAGCACACCCTTACAATTTTGGGGTTTTTTTTTGTTTTGTTTTTTACTTATTGCAGTTTAGAACGCCACTGTTGGCAAATCACAAAGAATTTTAAGCACTATTATGCGAACTTATGAATACTGCCTTACATGACAATTTCCTTTCTTTTTTCTTTTTTCTGTATATTTTTACCCCTCCATCTATTTTATCCTCCTGCAGATTTCTCCTTGGTCATGCTGTGCCTTCCTCTTATTCCTTTTCACTGCTTTTTCTACATCATTATTGTTCTCTATTTTATAATACTTCCATGTCCTTTCTTTCTTTTGCATTTTCTTTGCTCTTTCTTTATTATTTCTAAAGCTGTTCTTTTTATTTCTCCTTAATTTACTTCTTTTTGTCTCTGTACCTTGCATTTTCTCTAGAACTGTATAAATGTATCATCAAACTTGCTGTCCTTAGAGTGAAAAAAATAGAGAAGGGAAATTGAGAAAAAAATTGGAGAAGGGGTGGAATTCTTAAAGTTCTCATTTCCTCATTCTGTATTACCCCTCAACACACTTTTAAACAAATAAGATAAAAACAAAATGCTTCTTCAGTGTGTCTCTTTTTCTGAGACCCAGAGAAGACCCTTACAACATGGCTCCAAGTAATACCCAGAACCTTTAACTACCTGAATTCCTTCTTGCTACGTGTTTCTTCTTTTCTCCCTGCTGCTCTGTTCTCTCTTTCCCATTCTGTTTCCATAAACACTCTCCCTCCTTCTCCACGTTTGTCTATTTTCATTGACTGTCCTGCTCAGTCCTTCTGTAATATTTTATTTTTTTTCCCCTCTTACTCTCTTCCCTCTCCCCTATTAGTCTCTTTTTCTGCATCTTCACCTTTTCACCCAACATTTCCCATTTTTTATAAGGGAAAAATAGTTCTTCAATTTTGAACCTGAAAAGATTCTTAGTAGAACTCTAGACAGACCAGAGGGGTTTTCTTTCAGAAGGGTCCAAGAAAAACCCCTTTAGGAACCCAAGTGCCCTTACCTTTTCCAATTGTTCACCATATATCACTAAAGTTTTCTTTTTTCTCCAATACTCCAATGCCTACTTCCTCCCTTATTATTGCTCTTCTGTTTTCATTTACTCTCACACCCTTTACCTTGTCTTCTCTCCCACAACCCTTTTTTCTCTATAACTCTCTTTATTTTCCTCCCTCTCCTTTTAATCTCATTTACACTCAAATCTAAAAGCCTAAGTGGTTGTTTCTCTAAATATTACTTTATAACAGAGGGTCCTCTTTCAGATAAGGTTCCAAGTAAAACCTGATTATGATAACTACCCTAGAGCTCTTTTTTTGTGGGTGCAAAAATGCCTCTCTCATCTTTTCTCGTTGCCTTTCTCTCTCTCTCTCTCTCTCTCTCTCTCTCTCTCTCTCTCTCTCTCTCTCTCCTCAGAGGGTGTGTGTGTGCTCACTCTCTCAGTGACTCCTGTGCCACTCGGATCACACTCTCGCACTCCTCTGTCAGGATTACTGCAGCCCTGAGCCGCTTCACTCTCTCCTCTCATCTGTTTCTTCCTCTGGTGTAGATGATCCCTCTTTCCGCCGGTGTTGTGTCGGTAAGTGTCCCAGGTGTCCCGGTATTTTATGCCCCCGTCTTTATCGCTGCGGCTCTGCGTGTGTGTGTGTGTGTGTGTGCGTGTGTGTGTGCGCGCATCTCTCTCTCTTTACCTGCGGCGGCTTCCGACTGCGTTTTGTTCAACTGCCTCCAAACTCTCAGTGTTGTGCTGATAGAAACAAGGATGCAGGCTGTTATTTGTGAAATGAATTATTGAAGGGAGACTCACTCTGCTTTCCTTCTGCACGAAGTTTTTGTTTTGTTTTGTTTGTTTTCCCAAACAATTAAATGTGTGTAAATCGGAGGACTCCCAACTTATTTGAAATCATGTGCATACAAACTGGAACAGACAGAAAAACCTCTCAACTCCACTGAACCCTAATCTTTAGTCATTCGTAACTTTTTATGAGTTAAATAGTGAAACAAAGTAATTTTATTTATTACAGTCTTGAGGCTAATAGATGAACAACTCACGCGCATTTGTATTGTGTTTAAAGCAATAAAAAATACAACTTTTTATTTTCCTCCAAATTAATAACCCATGCATATGAAACTCAGATATGAGATTTACCAGATGATGTCCTCCTAGTAGAGATTTACTGGGTGGTTGGTTGAGCACATGGACCACATGGTGGCGCTGCTGCAGATTTTTTGCCTTTTCTGAGCAGGGTTTATTGTTTCTAATTTTATATATATATATATATATATATATATATATATATATATATATATATATATACACACACTTTCTTTATTTATTTATATTTTATTGCTGAATGAAGTATGAAGTGACACGACTGTTACTTGTGTCTGAATTGTGAAGTGCACTATTTGCATTAAATCAAGGTATATTATATAATATCATTTATTTTCATGAGTGGTGTATTGCAGGCTCCTGCAGTGATTTCTGCTCTTTTGTTGAATGATGCATGCAATATTTACTTGAGACTCTTTTACTGCAAGTGCACGCATTTAGGATTTGTTTGTTTATGTCTTTACCGGATATGATCTCTCCATCTGTTAAGTTCTGAATCTGTTTTGAATATAGAGGCATGGCACTCATTTTCATGATGAAATAAACATCAGTTCCAAGTAATGCTTTGCAAGACAAGTTTTGCATGATTACTGCAATCCAAATGTTTGCGTCTTCTCATCCTTTCAGCATTTTTCCAAGTGTGTATTTTGGCAATGGAAAAAAGCAGCTATTGCATAAAACAACAAATAAACAGTGTGAAGCCAATAGACGGAGACTATGAGTGGTACAAAATAAAGTAAATATTCATTCATTTATCCTCAGTAAGGGTTGTTGCCCTGATCAGGGTCATGGAGGATCTGGAGCCTCTCCCAGAAACACTGGGCATGAGTAGACGCATCTATGTACTCACACATTTACACACTCACTCATAATATAACACATTCAATTAATCTACATGTTTTAGGGGGGTGGGGATTACTGAAGAATGTGAAAGAAACTCAAGTGAACCAGAGGAAAACATGCACATATATTCTACACAGACCGTAACTCATGCTCAGCATCAACTCACAGTCCCTGGATCTGTCAAGTAGTGACACTACTACAGTGCTGACAAAATAGTCTGTATATTAAAATTCAGTAACACTTTAAGAATCAGATGATCAAGTTTGATCAAGGTGAATTATAAGCAATAATTGTTGACACTAGCAGATCTTTGTACAAGAATGATTATAGAAGGTCTCTAGATTTGCATAAATAATATAGCAATTGACTACAGTTTTAGATGTTGTTGTTGTAGTTGTTTGTATAGCGCTCTTAATAATGGATGCTGTCACAAAGCAGCCTTACAGAAATAGTAACTTCTGCATATAAATTTTAAACATATAAAAATGTATCCATATTACAAATTGAAATATATAGTGCACTAACAACTAAACGTATACAACTAAATGCAACTATAAATCGTAAAAATGACGTGATTCTACACTACAAGGCATTAACTTATGTCATGACTTACTATTTCACTATTTCAAGTGGCAGTAGGTTTGGA
This sequence comes from Neosilurus hyrtlii, assembly GCA_028564935.1. Taxonomy (NCBI): domain Eukaryota; kingdom Metazoa; phylum Chordata; class Actinopteri; order Siluriformes; family Plotosidae; genus Neosilurus; species Neosilurus hyrtlii. The sequence continues at coordinate 6,741,960 of JAOUQZ010000025.1, forward strand.
AACTATTCAGACCCCTTCACCCTCTGTGCGCTTCATTGCACGACAGATTTAACTTAAAATAGGTCAACTTAATTTCCCACAATTCATAGTACGTCATAAATTCCAATAACTTTTCTGAAGATATCTGCAATTCAGATGTTTCCAGACATATATTTGCTTTATATGCTTAATATGTCAACAACACACATTTGGATGAGACAGACCTAATATTATCAGATTTTTTTTTTCATCGGCATTTCTTTCTGACACACTGGAGCTTTCAGGCAGTATTACATCACAGTAATCCTGAAATCATGTACCAGTTCCCCAGCTTGTTTTCTAAACAGTGAGCATATTGCTAAGCATGGTAGGATTATTATTGCTATTATTTTCCAGCAGTGTCAGTATCTCTGATTTGCGTGCTGCTTTCAGTCATGGCTAAAGCCACACAGTTTGGCAGGTTATTAAGTTTAATAGCATCAGAGAACCCATCCTCATACAAGCACATACATACATACGCTTGGTGGAAAAGGAAAATTAATCTCATTGCGTGTTGGACAAAATGAGAAGTGCCTTTAAATAAGCAATAAACAGAGTGGGTTATGACCGTGAACATATCATATTCTTATGAATATTAATATCCAGCTTTCAGTAACACCTTCTGTGAAGCCTGTCAGAAGTAGGCGTGATGGTTAAAAGCATTTGATGATACATGATGTGAATCATGTATTTGGGGTATACTAAGTGCTAGAAAAATGCATGTAATATCAATTACACCTAGTGCCACATTTAAAGAGCCATAAACATTGATTCTGTACATGTTCAAACAAATTGTGAGTGGTGAAATGATGCTAGAGCAGGGAACAGTGTTGGTGACTCATTGCTCCAGCCTCCTTGATCATTTAATGTCTATATTAAGGTTAGTTTCCTTCCACCTGGCTACTGAACCAACCCAGGTTAAATGTGTGTATATATGATATATTCCCCAACTAATGCTCTGTGTTCTTGGGGGGGGAGCTCCAGATCCAGTTTGACCCTGCTTAGGATAAAGCAGCTATTTCTGGTGAATGAATGAACACTAAATACAGATGTTAATTCTGATGTTGAACATCTGGTACAAAATCTGTTACTTTTGACTAATGACTAGCCATCCGCTTGATACTGTGAGTCACAGTGGAGTCATGATGTTGATACAATATTATCTGGTCTAAGGCCCATGCTCATAAAGCTTTAGTACTGTGAGGCTTTATGAGTATTCTTGGTTCATAAAAATAATGTGAGAAAGCTTATTATAAGGTCAAACAATTCCTCAAACTGCCAACAAAAACATAAATCACCGTTTATAATGAGTTCCTTTGATGCACTCTTACTTTAATGAATAAAAACACCTTTAATATTAATAGGCATTATAAAATTAAGCATTATCAACATTTATAGGGTTATCACTAAGTGCTTCAAATCACTTAAGTATTATGAAATTAAAAGCCAGTTAAATTTCAAGCAAAGATAGGGCAAAAATCATACTGTATATTTATACCCCTAAATCATAATGTATATTTATTTCTTTATGCTATGCAATCTCATATTACTGTTAAACATTAAGTGGAATTGTACTAACAATAAATGGAACTAATTTTGTCTATTGAATGTATGATTATAGTTAATATTAAAGTTAGTACTCTATATGAAACTACAACTGTTATTGTTAAATATGACTATTTTCATAGTCCCACTTTGTTTGTTTTTCCCTTTCAGAAAAACTGATTATTGTACATTAATGGGTCACCTTAACTTTGCATGAGAGCTTAACACACAAAGTAGTTAAAAAAAAATCATCAAACACCTTAGTCCATCATTATCCATTGTCCATACTTATCAAAGTAAAATACCTATGAAAAATTCCAAAAACATTCAGTTTGAAATCCACACTGCTCTCCTTAAATCCTTACAGTGAGAAATCTAAAGCTAATTTTGATCAACATAGATGTCATAAAATATTTCTTTAAAACCTCATCAACATTCTGTTTGTCATATTAAAATAAACACAGTATTCTAATTTATTCATTAGTTTTAAGTGCCTTAATTACTGTATTTATAACTTCCTAGGGTGACTTAAATTTCTTATCATGGATCAAATGACAGAAATTTATTGACAAATTTATAAGAAGTTTACTGGGATTGCCTGGCGTGCTGTTCAGGGTGTACTCTGTCCTCGCCCAGAGTCGGCTGAGATGGGCGCCAGCCTTTCGCGACCCTAATTAAGATTAAGCGGTTCAGAAAATGAATGAATGATAAAAAGTTTATAAAATGTTTACCTGCCACTGTTAACAAACTATCTACATTATTAAACAATGACTTAAAGCTGTTATAATGACTTCAGTGCAGAGTTCATGGGAAACATTACTGAGCTTTCTCCAGATTTGCACATGCAAAAAAAAAAAAAATTCTTTTACTGAGTTTTTAACAGAGCAAGATTTTTTTTGCTTTAATTTTGCTCACATCTCTAATTCTAACTTTAACTGCATATTCTCTATAGAGCACATGTATAATTATCTCTGCTGAGACTGTGCCGGAAAGTGACCCTTATCCAGATGGTTCTGGTATTTTGGGTTCTTGTTGAGACGCAGTTGTTGAAATCACGAAGGACAAACAGAAAAATGCTGAAATCTGAAATGAGTTGTTGGAATTCCATTGTTTTTTCTTCTCTTTTAATCTTTTTCCACATTGTAATGTGTGCATAATCCAGGCTCCATTAGTACTCTAAAACAATAGTTATGTGTACTGAAGTGCAAAGACTTTCTATGCTCACCCATTACAACTTTGTGGATTGAATAAATATTAAACTGCAGATTTTACTATTTATTTTTTGTACTGCACAGCTGTGTTTTATTAAATTCCATTTTGGTATCTTATTTTTCTGATGATTTTGCTATTATTTTGATAGTATCGGTATGGACTTATGCACCTACATACACACACACACACACACACACACACACACACACACACAGATATAGATTATATATATATATATATATATATATATATATATATATATATATATATATATATATATATATATATATATAATATAAAAGAAGTGGTCGGACGGGCTGCCCACCGCCAAAGTCTGACCCAATACGGCGGGGGGAGAGGAGGACCCCACCCCACTTGAGCAGAGAGTCGCCGCAGTCAGAGGTGACACTCCTCTTTCAGGTGGGGTGGGAGCACATGTGGGGGACTCTGATCACCCCCAAGCTCACAGCCCTGTAAGATAGAGGCTCATGTGGAAATGTGTGCAGGCTCTTTGGTTTGGCAAATTTAAAC
>JAOUQZ010000025.1:6793948-6815484 GCA_028564935.1 Neosilurus hyrtlii
CACACACACACATATACACACACACACACACACACACACACACATATATATATATATTTAATCATAAAAAAATGCTATATTGTGACCATTATCACTGTGCTATAAATGAGTAATTTTTTACATTTCAGGAAGAAAACCAACATTGGGTCACGCATTCAAAAGCAATAAATGAGGAAATATGAGGAACTGTTCGGAATTCCCTTAGGAAAGATCAGAAGTAGGATTTAAAAAAAAACAACACTTGAGTACTATGGGTTTTGGTTGTCATTTATCATAGTCTCATAATGTGTAAAAAAAAAATGTGTATAGTGTAGTGGCAGGATTGTGTAGTGGTCAGCACTTCCGGTTCACAATAAGGGCCCTTGGTTTGAGCATGTGCCTGTCAAGGGCATTTCTGTGTAGAGTTTGCATATGCTTTCTGTGCTTGCATAGGTTTCCTCCAGGTACACCGGTTTCCTTCCACAGTCCAAAGACATACACATTAGGCTTATTGGATATTTCTGTTTTTTGAATATGAGTGTGAATGATTGTGTGGATGTTGGCCATGCAGTGGTCTGACAAGCTGTTCAGGGTGTACACCTCCTTCGCCAAGGGTCAGCTGGGATGGACTCCAGCTTTCCTATTACATTATTATGGGATAAAGTTAATATAAGAAAATATAATAATAAAAATAATCAGAAAATAAGATGAGATGTGTGCAGTGCTATTGATATTCAAAATCCAGACACTTGAGTTTGTCTATGTTGTTGCAATATGCTGGACTATCCAATTTAGATTTAGATTCTTTAGATTCAGTTGCCCCAGCAAGTCACTGTGTGCACCACAAATCTAATAACAATTTTAAATTTTAACCATGCTCCTGTCATGATGAATTTAAACCAGCATCTGTGAAAAATCAATAAAGTAATTAGGACATCTGTTTGTATCTTCCAGAATACTCTGAAATTTGGGTGTTACCACACAGCTTTAAAATGGTGCATCTTTTTGTTCATGTACTACATCACTGGAAGTGGTCATTCTTTCAATTTCACAGATGGTGGTTCAAAGTCTGTAGAGACAACACAGACCATAGCCTCAATTTAGTCTCCAACAGTATAACACTATCAGCATGATATATGTCTGCCATATCAATATACTTCAAGGCATTTTAGCAGAAAGAGGAGGTTTGACTAGACATAGATTATGTAGTCTGTTGAGTAATGTGCAGCTATGGCATGTATCTTCACACTGCCTCTTTGTATGTCAGATCTCAACTGTTCTTGGACAATCAATATTTTTAACAGGAGCGTTACAATGTTCTGCAAAATAAAATATCAGTAGCAAAGCATTTTGATGGACTGTGCACTCCTGACTGTTGAGCATTTGTGCTTTTTTATTTCCTTCATCAGAGCCCAGTCAAAAATATCTTGACATGTTTCATCTATTACCTGTATAAATATATAAACTGGGGCCATCACATGAGTATTGCAGGTGTATTATAGGTTTCTTTTTTTTCTTATCCTTTCCAAGCTCACAGTTGTTTCTGTTTGGACAAGAAAAAAAACTGACAAAAGTCTTCTTGCACATGTGGACATTCATGTATAAAAGCCCATATCTCACCAAACCTATCAACCGATTTTCATCAACTATTCCTTACATTTTTAACATACACATTATACATAAAATACAGGTATTAAAGCAGCTTTCAGGTAATTTATAAAATCTTTTTGCAAAAACTGAAGAAACCTTCAAGATCTTCTAAAGGCAAATGAAAATAATTTGCAAGCAGTAGTAAGAAATTTCAGACACCCTTGATACACATAGGTAAGCTCAGTCATGCAAGAAATACTATCCACAAAACAACTGGCTGCACAAAAGTTGTGTTAGCCTCCTGATGACTACCTCAAGATCTCCATTAGGACTCATAGCTAGCAATGTCTGCTTCAGCATGAACTCTACATCATATTTCTTGCAATGGTCACCATACACTATACACTATACAGGTCCTGTACAAGAAACAGCTAGAACATCATGACATGCTTACGAAGGCCCAAACACGTGGAAACTGTTATTAGCAGAAACATGGAGGGAAAAAATTATATTTGATGAGATGAATTATGAATATAATATCATATTGCTATGCCACCAATGTTGTAACTGACCATCTAGAAACTCGCTGGACCCAGAGTTCACTGAAGAGCCAGTTATGTATGAAAGTGAAACATCATGGTTAATGGTCACCTCCTTACATAGGTATCACTATAAGCTATGTAAGATGGGTGGGAACATTACCAGATGAAAATATCAACAGATTATTGATTCCCATTATGTTTCAAACCATGGGGAAGTGGTGGCCTGGTGGTAAGGTGCTGGATTACTGATTCCAAGGTCAGGGGTACAAGCCCCACTATCAACGGGTTCTCACTGCTGTCCCCCCAGTGCAGCTAACTGGGTTATTAAATGCCGGCCATGTCTCTCACTGTCTGTGTTAAGAGGCATGTAAAAGAACCATTGTTGATTTTTGTTATGAGTAGGCTGTGTGTAGGTGTGTTTCTGCCCTGCTGTCCAGGGTGTACTCTGCCCTCGCCCAGAGTTGGCTGAGATGGGTGCCAGCCTCCCCGCGACCCTAATTAGTATTAAGCGGTTCAGAAAATGAAACTTACAGGTAGCTCAGATTTCTCACCATAGGGTTGATAACAGACTGTTTTTTGACCACTTGATGAACAAGCTGCCCTCTAAAATAGCTTACTTGTGTTTTAAAAATGGATTACAAGTGTCTTGGGCCTCAAGAATTTTTAGTAGAACCTAAATTTTTTTTAAATTATTTTTAATGTGAACATCTTGAGGGTGTCTGATTCTTTTAATATAATAATTATTTTATCTATTTTTTCCTTTTTTTATTTTATGCCAGACATTTTTATGTCACTTCAGGCACTGTTACTTGCTCAATTCTGAACAAAGTGTCTTCATCCTTGTCTCTGAGGGCTCTGATAGCTTACCGCTTGTTTTCCTTACTGTGAAGAATAAATGCTTTCCAACAAGCACGGAAGGTATTAAACTCTTTATCTCCTCAAGATATTTTTTGTATACCCTTTTTCTTCAAGAATGTAATGAATACTTCTTTGGAGACAGCAGAGTTAGCTAACGGCTAAATTGACGGTCAATACGCACTGGTCCATATGCTATTTATTACCTATCCATCAACAATGTACTGCCATACAATACATATTATTATCATATTAGGAAGAGATATTTTGGTAGTGAAACAATGAATGAGGTGGGCCTTGTAGTAAAGTAAATGGTGTTTATTGGTAAAAAGCGAAATTCAGGGAGGTCATCTTGTCATATCACACTGCCATAAATATGAAGGTAAATTATATGTACTGATTTGTAGCAGTGTATAAATGGACAAAGTTTTTAAGATACTTCTAACTCCAGGAGCTAAACAGATTGACAGGGTTGGAAAACAGCTGGTCCATTTTCTCTGTCATCCTGACCTGTGTGGAGACAGTTTGCAGTTAACTTGTCTTTTAACGGTTTATATCTCTGAAGTGTAAACAAAAGAATAAACCCTGAGCTTACCTTCACTGCTTTTAATGGCGAGGCCTTTTTCCTTTTGCTGTATGTGATAACGTCTTACTTTTGAAGCTTTCCAGTCTTGCTTTTTGGACCTTATCTAAGTGTTTATTTATGCTATATATAAATGGATATTAAATAAATATTTTGCTTCTGTTATTACTGATGGACGTTTGGTTTGTTAGTAAGATATGTAACGGTCTGAGAGAAACGCAAACTGCCGTATCAGATTCAAAGCAGCTATTAGTAACATCAGCATTTGTAAAACTTTAATTGGCCCTTAGGGTAGATTTTTTATGGCTTTTTTAAATACTCCACTGCTGCATGTAATCTGGAGTGTCTGTCAAAGCCAGTTTCCATCTGCAGAATCAGTCAACATGTGCTTTATTCCCAGTGCACTTAACATAAGGAATGTATTCGAATATTTTCATTTTTTTTGTCTGGTATCTTATAGGAAGCTAGCTTTTTTAAGTGGTAAAGTAAGCCATTACATAAGATTTTTAATAACTACTTACTCCATTTAAATTCCCCTTCAAGATTGCATTTTTATTGCCCACTTGTTTATGGCTTTGGAGTGGCTTGTCATGCCTGATTTATAGGCTTGCCTTAGGCTCTCCTTCCTCTGTTATTTTGGTTTGAAGGCTATTAAAACTTTAGTTTCCAAAGTAAATTTACAGTTGTAAAAAAAGGGCAGACACAAAAGGCGAGAAATAAAAGGCTTATGGTTTGACTCAGTTGAGGAATGAATGATATTTCAAATCTGTTTCCAGAGAATCAACTCACTGACGTCCAGGTGAGAGGATTGGATACATAGCAAATCTCAAAGGAACCAGCAGGGAGCATTTTGCATGCAGAGACCTTGGACTGTTTAAATAGCTCCTGCATTGAACCAGAACTATGAAAAGAAAACTTCTTGTTTTACAGCTGCAGGCAGAAATCCAGAGTAAAATAAATTCATAGCATGATAACTGTCTAACACAATATCACGGTTCACAGTACAGCATGATATTTGCTTATATTCGTATGTTTACCTAGTCTTTTAAAGCTAATGTAACCTGAATCATGCCTACTTGTACTGCACATCCATAAAACAGAAGGTATTTCATTTGTTGTAGTTGTGTTGACACCCTAAAATTTTGTACTTATTAAAATGTATCTTTCATATAAAATTAAGAATATTAGGAACATAATCAAAGTGTTCATTAATAATTATCTTTCTATGTAAATACATAGTAAAGGTACAAAACGTGGGAGTAAGACTTGAGGGGAGTTTACTATTTTTATTTTTATTTTATTAACTCTATGTACAACATAAAATAGTAAATTGGAATGCATACAGTTTAAAGGAAAAGGAAACATCACTGTTCTGTTAAAGGAAAGATCACTATTAAAGATTCCCAAACCAGAAAAGCAGGTATTTCTCCATTATATATTTATTGTTTAGTTAAATGCTATAAAGCAAATGCATTTTTTCCAGTGTTGAGGTATCTTCAGCATTTTAATTGTAAACTAGCCTGCAATAACTCCATTAGTGTCTTACCTAGGAACCTGAGCATCACACACAAGGTGAAAATGCCCTCCACAAATGATTAGATATGCTCTTTTGGTCAAACATCTGTGATGGGGAATATGCTTTGGTCAGTCCGAATACTGTACTAACAGATATAACAAAAGATATGGCCATATCTGTTAGTATGGTATGTTATTTCTAAAAATGTTTTTGATTAGGAAATGTATTTACATCAAAATTTAAAAAATTATATGTGGGTAGATATTTAACATTGGCTTGTTTCAAATCACTGTACCTTCGAATAAGTCTTTGCTTCACTGGACTCATTTTGTGCCTGAAATTTAAAACTTGAATGAAACCTTAGTTTAGTCATTAAGGTCTTCATATTAAAAATTACAAATTTTATACCGATACAGTGTTTCAGTGTATTTTTCACATGAACTAATGAACTTGCCCAACAATGATTACAGATCATGGAAGTTTTTTTCCAAGTTGATCTGTATGTCCATTCCTGCTGTCTGGTTCAGTTCAATTCAGTTTTATAACACAGTGAATATTGTCTCAAAGCAGCTTTACAAAAATGGTCCAGAATCAGACATACTTCCACTGTTGTGTCTTTTCTTAGTATCTGAACTTGTCCCATTCATTTTCATGTCCTACTTCTGTGTTGATATTTCAAGACTTGGATACTCTAAAGAATCCTCTTCCCCAAAATAGTTTATGCTCAAGTCTTATCCTTTCTTCAGTGGATGTAATCTCACTAGATATTTAAGATCTGCACGTAAGAACTTCAGCTGTAAACTTTAAACATTGTAAACACATCGACTGTTCTGTACTAATCCAAGACATTAAGCACTCTTACAACTCAGTTCATACATTTTACATTTACATTTATGGAATATGGAAGGCACCCTTATCCAGAGCGACTTACGTTTGTTATCTCATTTTTTACATGTTAGCATTTGAGGTTTAAGGGCCTTGCCCATAGGCCCAACAATACCAGCTTGGTGGTACTGGGGCTTGAACCAACCAGTAACCTAGAGCCTTTACCACTGAGACACCACTGACTGTACAGTTTATTTTACCCCTCTACTATAAATCTATAGTATAATTAGAAGAGTGGTGTAGTAGTTAGCACTCGTTCCTCACAGCAAAAGGGTTCTGAGTTGAAACCCTGTGGTTGGCAAGGGTGTTTTTGTGAAGAGTTTGCATGTTCTTCCGGTGTTTGTGTGGGTTTCCTCTAGGTGTCATGGTTTCCTCCTACTGGCAAAAGACATGCACATTGGGGTAATAAGCTCCTCTACAGTGTCCCTAGATGTGAATGTGAGTGTCAATGGATGTTTGTCTGAGAGAGTTGGCATTCTGCCAAAATTAATCGATGCATTGACATAGAAGTCTATAGTGTAATTATTTAAAAGCCCACTATCCTATATCCCCTAGAAGAGGATGGGTTAAATTTTGCGATTCCTCTCTTGTGCATCCATGTCCGCCAACAACTTAGGGGTAATTTGGTACATTTCTGTGCATTGTTTTTTCACTTTGGCATTACTTTGAAAAAAAATTGCTTATTTGCTTTTACTTCATGGCACTCCGAAAGTTATCTTCCCATTCTCCATTTTTTTCTACTTTTCTGGCTTGCTATTAGGAATTTCAATCTATATCCAGATATCTATTGGGTATAGAGGCTAAGATACATTGAGTCAATGTCATGTGTTTTTCTGCTGCTTTATCCTTAATAAGGGTCATGGGGAGGCTAGAGACCATCCCGGCTGACTACAGGTGAAGACGGGGTGCACCCTGAACTGCTCACCTGACCATCACAGGCCCAACACACATACACACACATTTACACCTTACACCGATACTATCCAGACCGCCTAATGTCTTTGCAGGTCTTTGGACTGTGCAACGAAATCAGAGCACCCAGAGGAAACCCAAACATACAAACTTCACACAGAAATGCTCTCACCAGGCATGGGGCTTAAACCTACAACATTCGTGCTTTGAGGCAGAAGTGCTAACCATTATTCCACCAGGCCACCTATAGGGATGTTTATTATTTGATACAAATAAAATGTATTTCAATTTGTAAAAACTGTCTAGGCACCCTACCCTTTTTTTTCCTTTTCTTTTTATTTATTTATTTAAAAAAATTTTTTTTTTACATCTCAGTAACTTTAATTATGAAAGCTGCACTTTACATAGATTCACTCTACCACAGCATAAAAGATATGTTCTTTAGATGAATAGTAAAAATAACTTAATACCTCTTGTTAATCAAGTACTCTTGATTTAGAATCTCGATTTATCACCTTCACACCTGATGTATGAATCCTAATTCAGTATAAAAAAAAACAAAAAACTAACACAATCCAGATATCATTAGACTCAAATAGACAAAGTGACACATGGTGATACATTGCAATCAAGTTTAATGAAAGTTTCCTTGTTCTCCGTCTGGTAATTTGCCATTATTGATCTCTCTGTCCGACTTTCATTACAGCTATTCAAGATATTGCTTTTTGGAGTGTTGATAAAATGTGTGTGAGGGGTGGGGGTTTGGGAAGTTGGTACAACTGAAGATAGACAAGCTTAAATAATAATTAAAGTCGATGCCTATCATATATAAAGCTTGGATGATAGTGACTAAGGTTAATCTGAGCTGAGGCATAGAGACAGTTATACACAGGCATAATATGGTTCACACACACACACACACACACACACACACACACACACACACACACACACACACACAAACTGACCTGTCTCCTCTTTTTTCCCCCAGAAATCGAGCCGTGGCTCCATCGTTTTAGAGCTGAGGGCACGGTGGATTACTCACAGCTGACCTTTGACCCTGGGCAGAATGAACTGATTGTGGGGGCGAGGTAATGAACTTTTACACTGCTAACAGGTCAATTTCAATTCTTAGCTTCTGCTTATGCAAAGTCAACTTTTTCCAAGCACTAACTTTTCCAACCTTATTACAGACTCCATGTTTGACCATGCACAAGTGTAAATTAGTGTTGTGACACCAGGGTACTGCTAATTTGATCAGGTGTAATACGGCTTCATTAACTGTAAATGTGAGCACAACCTTAGTCCCTTTATATCTCTAAATTACCAGAGTGATAATTTCAACAGCCTTCTGCAGAATATTGTCATAGATCTGCTTCTTTTCTCATTTGAAAACCGGAAAAACAGGAGAGAGAAAAGGAAATGTGTTGGCAGCTGGGAACACCTCCAAGCAATTATTTAGTGACAACTGCGGGTTTGAGATGAACGTGTGTTAACAGTCCACTTCCCCAAGGAAATAGTGCCAAAAAAGTAATTAGGATTTGTTTTTTCTTAAGTAAAGAAGAATCTCACTTTAGGATTAATTTAGTGTGAGTTTCTTATTTGTGTTATGCTAAACAAGTCCTTTGACCTCAAGCTAGAGGAAATGAAGTCTGGCTTTTTGACCCTCCGCCTCTGTTCAAGTTTTCATTTTGCACCTTCCTTGTGTCCCCCTTATATATATTTTTACACCCTGAACAGCTCACCATTTAATCACAGGGCCAACATACAACCATATTCACACTCAAGGGAAATCTGGACCAGCCAAAAAGCCTAACGTCCATGTCTTTGGACTGTTTTAGAAAACCAGAGAACTTCATGCAAGTTTGGACATATTTTTTTGCTTTCACTCCTGACAAAACTGGTTTACTGGCATGAGGGGAGAAATTAGCAAACAACAGAAAAATCAAACATTGAAAGAAATTTTCAGAATAAAGTTCCGTTCATTATAGCCCCTGTCACATATTGATGATTTAGCCAGCATATGCTGATGTATGAGAAATTTGGCGAATACACAGGTGTGCGTCGAATAAGTTTTGGGTAAGTTTTGTACAAGTTACAGCATGCTGGTATAAGTAGTAGAACGAAAAGGTCATGGAAAATTTTTGTGCATGCCCAACATTTTTGCGGTATGCTAGCATATGGCTCATACGTTCTGCTTGTAGACAAGTTGCCATAAGTTCTAGGTAAGTTATGCGATCATTCACCCATATGAATGTGTGATTGAATATAATATAATACCACATGAATATAATGTCTAGCATACTTTAAACCTGCATATTAGTTACCAACGAATGCCTGGCGTGTTGGCAGTGTTCGCAATTTATGACCAAGTATAATCTAATTTGTGCAGCAGTGTATCCCGACAATCGATCATGTGACATATAAAAGGCTGCCGCACGCTGATTTAAAGATTCGCAGTAGACATCACAGTATCAACATCACCATCATGCCAAAGAAATCGTAGTTCCCTGACATTGCAAAATCTTACAGCAGCATCATATTCACTGTCATTAATAAGGGCAAACAAAAATTTTCAGTTTACATTTTAATGTCTATTTCAGTTTACCGTCATTCCTCACATGGCGTACAACAGTCAACCGTCCACCTGAATATGAAACACAACTACATTAGTTCAGGGTCTGATATAAAAATATATATTTTCAAAAAATAGCTCATTAAATTATTTCTTTCACCTGGTTAATATGATTTCTACTTTCTCTTTCTACTTCTACTTAATTCTAATTTCTCACCACACATTAAGCATACTGGTAAACCAGTTTTGTCAGCAGTGAAAGCAAATGAATCTGTCCATGACGCATTCAATGTTCCTTTCTCTTTAGAAACTTTTTTTTCCGTAGATTCCCTTGCTAGCTTACCGGGGGTCAAAATAAGCAAAATAAGCCATGGAAGCCACAACAGAGGGATGAAAGAGCTGCATGCAGCACCAGAGCCTTCGATGGCCGACCTCTGCTCTAAACGCTAGGCATTCATTGGTATTAGGGTCTTTCTTTGCACTTGGACCCATATGCACATGAAATATTAAAAATCTAAATATATTTTTAAAAAAATTGCATGCAATTGTATGTTCAACTTAATAACTGTTTAAAGTTTTTTTTTTTTTTTTTTTTTTTTAAGTTTTCTGTTTTTTTTTTTTTACTTTGTTCATACTAAAATTGCAGATTTTCTAGCATGAAAGTCGGACATACCTGGTTAAGTTCAGTTACCGGATTCACAAATAAATATTACAAATTCATACTACTGTTTTTGATTGCAAAAAAAAAATTATAATTTTGGAGTGTAAAAAGAATGTTTAATGTTTGCTTTTGATAATTTTATTATATTTTGACACAAAAAAATACCTTTTTAATGAGATGGGCCTCTGAACGTAACATCTGTCAAGATCCATATAATTCATATCTTTGTCTATATGATGCACATACCAGCAAATATCTGTACTTGGTTTTAGTAAATTGGAAAGAAGGTAGCATTGGTTGCACTCAGTAAAATAATTGTTCTAAAAAAAAATCATACAGGTAGTTCTATCAACATGAATAAAACACAGATGAAATGCTTGTCCAACCAATTACATTTTACATTCATTTACAAATTGGTTTACACTTCAGTGGAAAAAAACCCTGAGGCCAAGACCGAGTATCATGAATATTTATTACTTCTGGGTATGCTCAGTGGGCACTTTTCCAACTTCGTTGATTTTAGCCACAGGTGACGTGATGTGTCTGTCAATGTTACGTAACATTAATTTAAAGTGGCTTTATTTCTGTGGACAATATTATCTTTTAATGAATATATTTCTTTCCTTTAGAGTCCTAACTTAGTAAATTGAGAATTTTGATTGTTTTTATGGTTTTAAAAATTTTAATAAATGTCCCCCAGAATGTACCCAAGACCAAATAATGAGCCATAAATTATATGTAGGCTCAAAGTATGCTAGACATTATATTCAACTTATGTGTAACCTACAAATAATGTGTGTGAACGATTGCATAACTTACCTACAACTTAAGGCAACTCACATACAACGTATGCAGAACATATAAGCTATTCGCTAGCATATGTATGCACAAAATATTTTCACAACCTCACCATACTACGACTTATACCAGCATGCTGTTAACTTACACAAACCTTAACCGTAACTTATTCCACGTACACCAGCGTGTCCACCAAATTTCATACGCTTGCTAAATTGTCAATATGTGACAGGGGCTTTAGATTTTTTATTTAGATGAACATACAGCACTTTGTGGGCACAAAATCTCTTAAGGGTAGATTATACTTTTGGACCTAATTGTAAAGATTTCAGATTACTGGTGATGATGGTCAATGAGCTGTCAGTACATTTCCACAAAAACATGTGTTATACTTCTATCCAGCATGTTCAAATCCATGTGAGAGTAGCATTGCTTGGTTCAAGTTGTAATGTAGTAGGAGGCAATCAATAAACGTGTCAATACAGTAAATGGCCCCTAATCACAGCAGTACTTACTCTGAAATACTCATGATGCACTGCTACTTCATCATGCAAGAAAATCTAGTATTTACATAGTAATACTAGCACATTTACTAGCCCTACTCGCACTCTCCTGCATTCACATATCTTCTGTAAAGAACTTTTGCTTGATTTAAAAACATACCTGGCAAGTCTGAGTCATGACTAAAGTGTTTCCATTATTAGTTTTCAAAAAAAAAGTCATATTTCTTAGATTAGTTATCAATTTAATCATATTTAAATATTTTATTATGTTATTAGATTAATTAAATGTTACAGCTTAAGTATACCTAGTTCAGAAAGCTTATTTTTATTGCATTTCTAAACACTTGGTTTGACAGTCATCAAACCCAATTTGTAAATAATGCCCTGATAGCAACAGTTTTCTTTAAGCATAATTGCCTTCTTTTTCAGCACATAGTGCATTATTGTCATGGGCAGCACAATGATGTAGTGGTTAGCACTTCTACCTCACAGAAAGAAAGTCCTGAGTTTGAGTCCCAGGCTTTGCTCAGGCATTTCTGTGTGGAGTTTACGTGTTCCTCTTATGCTTATATGGGTTTTCCCCTGGTACTCTGGTTTCCTCCCACAGTCCAAAGACATGCACTTTAAGGTGCCTTTTCAACAATACCCTTGGGTGTGAGAGTGAAGGTTTGTGTGTTTTTGCCCTGCAATGATCTGGCAAGCTGTTCAGGGTGTACCTGCCTTTACCAGGGTCAACTGAGCTAGGCACCAGCCTCCCCACAACCTAGGTAGAATTAAATGGTTTGGCATTTGAATAAATAGATAAATAAATGAATAATTTTCACTGATATCAGCTTCAGTTAGGAGGTCTAAAGTTTGAGTGGGACAGTAATATATTTCCAATCATTCTTAACTGGATGGTATACACATCCTGTACACTGATCAATCATAACAAACTACTCTGAAGTGAAGTTAATAATATGGATTATCTTACTGTAATGTTACTTGTCAAAGAAAGGGATGTAGTAGGCAACAAGTCAACAAACAGAAGCAGAAAAAATAGGCAAGCGTAAGCATAATGTGTGATAGCTAGATGACTGGGCCAGAGCATCTCCAAATGATTGAAAGTATAACCAGTGACTGGCAACAATGACACCAAAAGCTCATTGATGCCCATGGGCCACCTAGCTATCTAGTCTGATCCCTCAAAAGAGCTAATGTAGCACAAATTACTGAAAAAAACGTAATATTGGCAATGATAAGAAGATATCAGAACATACAATGTATTGCAGCTTGCTGTGTATGGGATTGCAAAGCCACAGACTGTTCAGAGTGTCCATGCTGACTTCTGTCCACCACCAAAAGTACTGAAAATGGGAACATGAGCCATAGAACTCGACCATGAAACAGTAGAAGTAGTTGGTCTGGTCTAAAGAATTACATTTTCCTTTAAATGTGCAGTGTGTGTGTGTGTGTGTGTGTGTGTGTGTGTGTGTGTGTGTGTGTGTGTGTGTGTGTGTGTGTGTTGCTTACCTGGGGAAGAGATGGCACCATGAACCATTATTGAAAGCAAGCTTGTGGAGGAAGTATCATACCTTCTGCAATGTTCTACTTGTGATAAACCTGGGTCCGGAAATTTACATGGATGTTATTTTGACATGTACCACCTGCCTATCCATTGTTGTTGAAGAAGTAGTCAAGTCAAGTCAAGTCAGTTTTATTTGTATAGCCCTTTTTACAATTGACATTGTCACAAAGCAGCTTTACATAGTAAAATTAAATTAAGGAGGAATCTAAACATTTTCTCTACAACCCCTACACATCCCTAATGAACAAGCCCGCGGCGACAGTGGCAAGGAAAAACTCCCTCAGTTGACATGAGGAAGAAACCTTGAGAGGAACCAGGCTCAGGAGGGAAATCCATCCTTATTTGGTTGAACCATAAAATACAAACCATATAAGAAAATTTCATTATAGTCCACCATGTAGTCCGGTAAAGTACACCACTTCATGGTATTCCCTAAGTGGCCTTTTTATGCCGCACTATGTCACATTGCAAAAACTATTCAGGAAAAGTTTGAGGAACACGACAAAAGATCAAGATGTTGTCTAGACATCCAAATTTCATAGATCCCAAGCTGATCAGGCATTTGAAGGATATTGCAGACAAAGAACTCGGATGTACTGAGGATTAAATGATCTGCTGCTAACATGTTGATGCCAAATACCATCTTTAATCTTCGATTAAACACGTTTAGAGGTCAAAGTTTCTGCCACGATGGGTTGGGTTTTGACAACACAGGGAGAAAATACATATTATTAGGAAAGTGGTTATAATGTTGTGGCTAATCAGTGTATTTGTTAGCTTTGTTAGCATTACAGGTCTAGTACAAACCTACAGATAACACTTGGTTTAACCTCATCAGACCCAAACACTTATTTTGTGTCCCTTGTAATTTTTCCCTCACTATCTCTGTTTCTCAGCATGTTAGCCACTGAACTTTATTTATATATTCAGAAAGGAAGAATTTGGCAAATGAGTAATACCCAGTGTTGTTTAAATGATGATGTTAAAAGGATATAGATGCGGTCTGGTTGAAAAAATGTAATGTCCTATATTTGAGGAAATTTGAGGACAGTGAGGTCTTATCAGGCTACACCTGTGCTATTTGAAGCCCACATGAAAGCATGGCAAAATCAAACCAGAAAATAAAGACTGAAGTATCACAATTCTATAAATATTCAAATGAAAAACTTTTAAATTTTAAAACCTTGAACCATGTAAAAGAAAGTTTATTAATTGTTATTTCTTCACAAAGTTGGCACATAATTTATGCCTACCATACTGGATACTGTGCTGATGGCTAATTTGTGAACTAAAGTGCAACCACAATTCTAAACATTCATTCATTTGCCGATCCACTTAATTCTACTAGGATCTCAGCTGACTCTGTGTGAAGGCGGGGTACATCCTAAACAGCTCGCCATCCTATCGCAGGGTCAATACACCTGACTGTTCACACTAATACCTAGGTACAATTTGAAACAGCCAACCATCCCAATGAGCATGTCTTTGGACTGTGGGAGGAAACTAGGGACGTGGAAGAAAACCATGCAAGCGCAGGGAGAACATGCAGACTCCACTCAGGAGCAACCTTGATGAACCCAAGACTCAAACCTAGGATCTTCTTGCTGTGAGCCAGACATGCTAACTATTATGCCACCGTGTCACCTGATTTCAAACAAATTTAAAATGAATACAAAATCGAATTTGGAGCCAGTGTGACAATACATGCATCACTGCACAAAAGAATCGTAACTGAATCGATTTTTTCCCCTGATCTCCATTAAGTTGTAGTTTTTTCCTTTGGGCAATCCTTCAGCCAAACATAATGTGACATCTCAAATGAGAGAGCAACAAGCTGTGCTCTGTGCACATGCATACTATTTTGTTTAATTGGCACACTGTTGTGATAAAGAGCAGGCAGATGGGCAAATTATAACAAATGGTTTAATACATATTGCTAATATTGTGAATGATATATTGTTAGGTGGGTACCAGGATACACACTATAATGACTTATGGGAAAATATACATGATGGGAAGTCAAAACGTATGAGAAATATAAAATTATTCCATGCCAATACGCAAACATTTTATTTAAAGATTTGTAACCTTTTGCCTCAATGTAAAAGCCATCCAACAGAGTCTGACTTTTGAATGTTAATAATAATTCCTCCATTAGTAAAGTCATACAATTTTGTCTTTTTTCTCCCTTTTTTTCTAGAAATCATCTCTTCAGGCTGCATTTGGAGGATCTTTCATTGATCCAGGTGTGAAAACCAGTAGGCTTTTTCTCATTTTCTCTTTTTCTATAAGCCTCTGAGACATCAGGACAGCCTCAGATGTGGGTGCTGCGGCTTTGTACAGAACAAAATTACACTGGCATTCAGAGAGTCTGTGGAGCAAGGAAAAAATATGTTGCACAGTCTTTGGGAATCGGGAGTGGAATTTAGGCAGTTATCATTGACTAGTTATCATAGGCAGGCAATTGGGAGTGGAATATAGGCAGCATAAATAAAAACAAAATGAAGGTCTTAAGGGAACAGTGTACATTCTGATGTTTATAGTAATTTTGGCTTTATATAAAATGACAGTTAAGGCAAGTCATAAAGATGATTCAGTTACATGGAGCAAATACGAACATGTCTTAAATAGATTTGTTCTCTTAAATACGAAAGTACAGTCATAGTTTTCGGTCTCTACTCATTCATCACTGTGTATATTCCTCCCAACTATTCGAACTCAGCAGTTTCCTCTCAAGGAGTGTATATTAGTGAACAGTACAGGCTTTATTGCTGTTATTGTGTGACTGCAGTTTGCACTTTGTCATTTTTCCCCTGCTGAGTTAAGCATCTTGTAACCCTGTGGGTAGCATATAAACATTTAACACCTTTGGGAAATCATTTGGACTTTCTCGCTGTCAACAAGGGACTTTCTTGAAGCTCCATATGGAAGAGGCTACAACTGTTCAAACATGCAAAGATTACATAAAATACTAGCCTCCCATGCATGCCCAGAGAAAACAAAATGGGTCTTGAACATTTGCTAATTAGTTCCCGCTTTGCCCCATGTACCAAGTCATGTGTTTAATAATAACATATCTTGCTATCAGTTAGAATTACTGTACACCTGCGAATTACTGTACAGTTTGTCTCACCTCTGTAAACATGCAGTCTGGATCCCCCCCGCTCATGATTTACTATGTAAAAAATAATTAGAAACAAATTAATCATCCATAGTGATTCCATCTTTTCAGATTTTAACAGAGACCAGCAGACTGTAAAATTATAACCAACATTACCAGTCAAGCATTGGGTTGCCTGCATTGTAGAATTTAGGCCTCCCTATTAAAATCTGACTCCCCTCCATGTATATACTGTATACGTTACCAAGTCAACATACTTGAGATTTATGTTGAGATTATATTCCGATGTTACATTGGAGGAAATCTGAGAACATCAGTACACATTGGAAAATGTCAGTATTCACATTAGAAGACATTGTAAAATTTCAGGGAAATCTTTGAAGAAATTGGTGAGGGTTTTTTTTTCTGTTCAGAGTACATCAGTAAAATATGGTAAGGAAATCTTATACTTCAGTCCTCATTTCCTGGTTCTGTGTTTTTCAGTCTTTGTTCGCAAATCCTTGTTTCCTGCCCTTTGTTTTTCACTCCTTGTTTACCATTCTGTTTTTTTTTAGTCTTTGTTTCCTTGTCCTTGTTCTATTTTCTCTGTCTACATTTCTAGTACAAGTATTAGTAGCCTCCAGCACATCCACTAAGACTTATGAGAAAATTGTCTGTGTATTGTTCTGTAACCATTGTTTCAGGTATCATGAACTTTGTCACATATTCTTTCAGCAGTTCTGAGGGCTGATTGATCGTTCCTTGCTTTTTCATTTTCCCGTAGAATGGTAGCCTTGTCCTTGATTTTTTTTATGGTCCATGGTTCGCAATCTGGGATTCTCAGTCTGTTACTTGAACATACTTGAATATCAGCCTTCATTTCTCTGTCTTTGCTTTTCAGGCCTTTTTACCTGGTTATTCTTTCTTGACCTTTGCTTCTTAATCTTTGCTGGTCACTCTGAGTTTCTTGATAAGCCTTGCCTGCTACCTTGGACCATGGAATGCATATTTACTTTAACTAAGGAGTTCTTTATGCATTATGAACCCGCATTGGACAAAATCTTTCACTGTAAAAAAACAAGCAAATCAAAATACTAAATCTGTGGTGGCAGCACAGTACCGTAGTGGTTAGGACTTTATGCAAGAAAGTCCTGGGATTCAGTTGTCCTGGGTTTTTGAAACAAAGAAAGCAGACAAAATTTCCAGTTATCCTATCTTCGCAAGTGTATGTCGCTTGTTTTTAGCCAAAAACCTCGTAATTGCTTCAAATAATGTTTTGGAAAAAAAAAAAATAATTTATTTCTCAGTAAGCATGGAATTTACAAACACACCTGTTTCAAATTACATTTCTTGGTAAGTCATGTATCTCTTCTAGCTGTGTGTGTTTGACCAGTTGACCACTTAGATCCGGGTACAGCAGTACTTACTGGGTTTTCATCTAAACAGAACTGCAACGGATGCCATGCAATAATTCACAAGAACCTAGTAAGCAAGTTAAAGATATTTATTCGCCGAATACAATTTTTTCTCAATATAATTTTCAGCTCAGGCCACTAGTATTTATTGCTTATAGTCACACATTTTGGCTCATATTCATAGGTCTACTTTGCCTGGTTTTCATCTCATGGCTGTAAACAGTGCAGGAAAATATGACTAGATTGAAGGAGTTGAGTTAAGAGATTTTCTAGGTTTCTTTTCATCAACCCTCAACAAACTGCCGAAAACCTGAAAAAAGTTTTTCCAGGACAAAATCTCTGAGATTTTGCAATATGTTTTTAATTCACATACATTGTAGGCTGTAAAAGAACTTCATTTAACACATAAGGCCAATATCTCAGAATTTTGGACGTTGAATCTAAAGAAATGAAAGAAAAGCGCTAATGACTTTGGTAGATCATAGATGCCATACATTTCCACAATCTCCACTAATATGATGCTGAAATTTAAAACATCTGGTCAGGAAGAGGTGGCCCTACATCATCTACAACCACAGCCAGTATTGCTATTTCCACACCTACAGGATTTTTACTATTCCAACATTTTGCCTAAGCCTCTTCTGGAACAGTGTTCTTTCGAGCTAAAAAAAAAAATTAATTCTTATATTTCCAGTCACAGGGCAGTGGTGGCTCGATGGTTAAGGTGCTGGCTTAGTGATCTGAAAATCAGGGATTCAAGCACCACTATCACCGAGTTGTCACTGCTGCCTCCAGTGCAGCTAACTGGGTTATCGAAGGCCAGCCATGTCTTTCACTGTCTGTGGTGAGATGCATGTAAAAGAACCACTGTATTTAGCTGCTGTATAATAATGCAATTTTCCTTTGCTTAATTTCTCTTCCTCTTCAATTAAACTAAATTACTGTTACCAAGCATGTTCTGAGATATTTCTGTTAAATAACCTCTCAAAACTGATTGTGACAGTGTTTTTGTGCATGAAAACCTCAGATGTAGAGAAAAAAAACACATAAGCAAACAGTTTGGAATTGAAATATTTCTCAAGAATTTCTAGAACTTCTATAGAAACACATAGTAGCTGATAACTTATTATTGTAAACAAGAAATGTTAAAAATGCTTGCTTATCCAATGAGTCAATAACTGTACAAATCTCACTTCTATAATATGCTTTGGGTGAGTGGGGGAAATGTTCTCTGCCAGCTAACAGTTATTCTCTGAAAATTGCAATACAGCTACAGAAGAAAAGAGTGGGCGCAAAGGGTTTGTAATGGGTAGAGAAAGTGAGTCTTTTAAATTGAGCGAGTGTGCAAGTAAAGCATCAGTTATTCTCCCTGAGTGTGATGTGTACAGCTGCATGACACCTTGGAAGCATATTTGTTCCTCTTATACGGTGTTTGAGTCAGTTTCGGGAACATGTGTGCAATGAATTGTTGTCTACATCAAAATAATCACATCTATAAAAGAAGAAGAAAAAAACACTGCCTGTCTGTTAGGACAACCACATAAACACACAAGAAGCAAGAAAGGGGTATGTGTGACAACTAAGGGTTAACGGGTCCAAAGCTGGAGTTCAGCACTGTATAGATTTTCTTGTATTTGGATTTCATTAACTTCATTCAGATGCTTGTGATATTTATATAAGGAATTTATTTTTAAAAACCTGTTTGTGATGAACAACTTCTGATGGAACTTCTGATTTATTTCATTTTCATTGACGAACTCTAAAAAGAATATGTAAAACACCATAATTTTTTTTTTCATGGATTACAGTTTCTTGAAAGTTGCATTTATTTATTTCTAAACAGTTGAGGATGAATGAAGTCTGTTGGGCTTTTACACCTGAGCCTAGAGGGTCATCAGACTGAAGCTTATCAGGTGCTTATATGGTAGCATGAGGTGACTAGGAGTTCAACTGCTGGATTGGACGTTACACCATTGCAGGTTACTTTCCCAGTACTTTATTGGTACCCATTTATGCTGTTGGGTGGACAGAAGCACACTTGTGGTTGAGACCTTGCCCAAGGATCTTAGCACGATGGGGATTTGACGGGATTCGAACTCGTGACCCCTAGAGTTCATCACCCTAACCACTACACCACTAGCCCCAACTATAAAACTGCACAAAATTTAAACGATATATTAATATTAACTGAATTAACAAATACATAAATCTCCTACATGATTTATTGCTTGTCATTAAATATATTTGCTTGTCTTTGCATTGTTTTAAAGACCATTTGTAGAGATCCAGGAGGTGACTGATCTCTTCACACCACTATTGCCCACAGATTCTCTGTAAACTAGCTTGTTTTTCTACCACATATGTAGCTGGTGTCCTTGTAGTTTAATGTAGTGTCACAAAAAATTGGAAGATGCATGCCCATTGGCACAGAACTTTATTTGCATGCCAGGGTAACAGAACTTCATTCGTATGCCAGGGTAACAAGAACATGCTTAAAATTTATGTATCATTTTTTTGAAAAACCCGTGTTTTGCTTTTAAGGTCCCTAATTCTGCCAAGGACCCAAAACACCTAATTAGTGGGTTGTTTTTTAAATAATGGTGTTTTGTCCATAATTAATGGTCAAAAAAGGTCTTCACTAGCTAGTTACAGTGGTCTACTATTTTAGTTCTGGATAGCTTTAATGAGCTATCACAGAATGTTTGCTAATTACAGTTTCTGTAATGTTTTAAAGATCCATTAGAATTTATCAGGCTTCACTGACTGCCATAAAAACTCATGAATTTGAAATACAACTCAAATATTGCAAAAAGTAAAGTTTGCTTTTGTTATACTCACAGGTGATTTTTAATTTTTAATTTATTTTAATTTCCTTTATTTATTTATATATTGATTTTTTTGTTGTTGTTGTTGTTTTCAGATGATTGAACAAATATTTATTCATTTATCTATCTATCTATTTATTTATTAATTTGCTTGTTTGCTTGCTTGCAAATTTGAATTGCAAACAAAATTTTCACATGTAAGTCACATTATATCATACTGATGCAATTGAACAACTGTGCCAACTAGAAGACACTATTAAGCTACTCCACTAAAAATCTGTAAATGCTCAAAATTTTAGTATACCAATGAATGTGCCAAAACTAAATTACTACTACAATTTTTGATGTACAATATGCAAAATATGAGATTGCTAACTAACCAGCTATCATCATGTGGCATGCCAACTTGTGCATGGGGTTATCAAATCTTTAACTAGCAGAAAATGTATTCAATGGCTAGCTGGGACAACCCGCATATCATTTAAATACAGGTATACCACTTTATACTACTCACAAGTGCTATACAAAATGTAAATGCATAATAAACAGCAGTCAAATTTTATCTGGTTTACTAACCAGTAACATACTCGCTTGTGCACATTCTTGTTGGGTAGTTAGGAGCTCTTAGCCTTAGTTAAAAGCTAATATTACCTAGCAAATCCAGTTGTTAATATTAGGTTAAACCCTTAAGCTTGCTGCCTGTCATTTAAAATCCTACAATATAGCTAACATGTAATTATGCACAAAAGCCTTAACTACCTGGAAAGTATAATTTTATAATCACAATCAACAGAATCCTTCTTTTGTCATGATAGCTTTGAATCCAAATTTCAATTACCCATGCATAATTTCTTTTTGGAAAAGACTTGGCCAATTCTACCTGCCTAGCTTATAAGTAGATTTAATCTTCTGGGCAGCCTGTTGTTTTTATGGGTCAGGATGGTGCCGTAGTGGTTAGCACATCTGCCTCACAGCAAGAAGGTCCTGGGTTTGAGTCCTGGGTCTGGGTGTTTTTGTGTGGAGTTTGCATGTTCTCACCATGAGACATACACAACCATTGACTCTTACATTCACACCTAGGTGCCTACTGTGCATATCTTGGGACTGTGGGAGGAATCCAGAGCACCTGTGGGAAACCAATGCAATGAGCATGATTTATGTGTGTGTGTGTGTGTGTGTGTGTGTGTGTGTGTGTGTGTGTGTGTGTGTGTGTGTGTGTGTGTGTGTGTG
>JAOUQZ010000025.1:6844022-6864598 GCA_028564935.1 Neosilurus hyrtlii
TATATATACATATATATATATATATATATATATATATATATATATATTCATTCATTCATTCATTCATTTTCTGAACCGCTTATTACTAATTAGGGTCGCGGGGAGGCTGGCGCCCATTTCAGCCAACTCTGGGCGAGGTCGGGGTACACCCTGGACAGCTCGCCAGGCCATCGCAGTATATATATATAGGCAAAGATTCATCCATCCATGTCTTCATTGGAAAATGTTTAATTTTTATCTATCATTTAAACAAACCAGCATTATTTTTGAGATTTTATGCTACTGTGCATCTTGAGTGGTATAGATAAAAGTACATACCGAATGACTTAACGCAAATGTTGTTTTATCTTATAGATTCTGAATAATGCTACCTCTCTGTATTCTCTATGAGAAATTTTTCACACTCCGATGTTAAATGTTTGAACTGCAACTTCTCACCAGTTCAGGTTTAAAAATACTTGTTTGTAGTGTATGTATAGTGTATAATTAAAATGTAACTCAGCAAAAATATAAAGGGATTAGACTATTTAATCAACCCAGACATCCTTTATACCAGCAGTCAAATGGAGCTATCATGATATACAAGGATAGAATAATATTAGTATAGAATAGATATTTGTACTAAAATATTAAAATATGTGCTCTCTCTCTCTCTCTCTCTCCCTGCCCAGTTGACCAACCTAACTGAGATCCATGACCAAATCAGTGGTATGGCTCGATGTCCGTACAACCCCCTTCATAATTCCACAGCTCTTATTACGTCCAGTGGAGAGCTCTATGCTGCTACTGCTATGGACTTTTCTGGCCGAGATCCTGCGATTTACCGCAGCCTAGGAGGCCTTCCTCCACTCCGCACAGCTCAGTACAACTCTAAATGGCTTAATGGTAAGGTACTGGAGGTTTATTTGTTTTTTTCCCAATAAAAAATGGAAACTAACCAGTTGTTGGATTTTAAGTGAAGGGACGAAATATAGTTTTCAGGATTATTTATATACTACAAAGGTTTAACTGCTGTGAATGAAGTAATGAAGCAGTTCACCCAATTCATGATAAAACTCTAATAGATTTTCATGTTATGTCTCATAGCATTTCTCAATGTTGCAATAACCTGAATTATTTTATGTTGCTAATTCATTGTGCTATCTTTTAAATGTCCTAAGATAAGCTGATCAAGCACCCATCTGCTGCACTTAAACCTGAGGCCTTACATAGCCAAAATAACTTTGTTGTAGACTATAGTAAATATTTTTTAGCCTTCTGTGGGTCAACCTGCTTTATACCATAAGTGTTCCAGGCACTTTCATAAGAACACATGAGAGCCAGGAAGCTACCTTTATTACCAAGCGGGCATGGCTTCCATTCATAGAAAGTTTCTTTGTGTTGAAATTGACCATGGTTTAAGCGCTGAATCATTTTAACCATTGCAACCGTGAAGGCTTTCATGAGACATATATGGTTTACGCTACCATAGAATTCTCTGAAGGTAAAAATGTACATGAAACTATGATTGCCACAAATACATCACAGTTACTGCTAGTAGACAAGATAGTTGCAATGTAGTCATTGCAAATGCTTGTGTTTCTTAGGCAAGCCCATATTTTTGCCTGAGACTGCCCCAAAAACTTCATGCATGGTCATGGAATGCCCACGGTAAACCCAGCCACTGTGCTCACATATCAACTGACTTTGTGAGACCTATGCTGTACAGCCTGCTTTAAATTTAAATTAGGTTATGGTTTATAATTTTATGCATTAAAAAAAAAATTGTCCTTGAAATTTGACTCAAAATGGCTCAGAACAAAACGTTTTTTGATTTCCTGCTTGAGGACAAAAGGAAACTTTTGAACCAATAATTTTCTTAATGAATTATTAGCTAATTATTATGAGGGCATTTATAGCCCAAAGTGCATTTCAGTGTAACAATCTGTACTGTGATTATGTCAAACTACAACACTGCTTCCAGCTTAAGTCAATATTATGTAAGAAAAAACAGTTCAGGTTCGCTTTCATGTGTAACTGACCCTCACCTCTAGTAGAGGAATAGTGTTCATATCAGGAGTAATGTTTAAGGCCTAGGATTAGTGGACAATTACAGTATTAAGTCCTCACTGGTATACAGGACTGAACCCTGAATATGGTCAAATGTCAGGTGTTACCAGATGTTACCATCTTTATGAAATATAATGAATGAAGAGGGTATGATAAAACATCAAAAGAATCTAAATTATTAAACGCAAGAGATGAAGAGGATATTCAGATATACAAGGTTCATAACAAGTTCTCAAGTTCATATGTTTTAGAGAATCTTTTATTTTTTATTTTTTGTTTTGCCCTCAGCTTTCCCGTCTAGACTAATCATAGAGCTACCCTTGATCCCTTGGTCTGTTTTTTGATCATTAACTGTACCAGTCTTGGATTAGCTCTAATAAACATGCTTTGCAGCACTTATGTCCTAGACCTTTTCCTACTCTCACATGGTACATTCACAAACTGTTAAACCTTTACTCCATTTTGAAGAGTTGTACTAATTCTTGATAACAAATCATTATAATTAACACATTCAGACTGCTGAATAGTGTTAATCAGACGTTATTAGAGATGAAGCAGAATTACTAATATAATAAAAGTACAGTGTAAAGGGTAAGGTGGAACCCTAGGGTAACTATGTTCCACCAACAGCACATGCCTTTAATTATTCTCTTGTTATCTATGAAGGTCAGGGCGGTGACATTTGCTTTTGGCAGACCAACCAAATTAGCCTCCTCTTTTCAAAGAGTTTGATCTTTCCACGTCAAACCGTCATGTTCAGATGGAAGCAGAACTGAGAGGTCAACTGCTTTAGCCACCATTCTGTCAGTGTTGGATTTTATCTGATTCCCATTAAGGGATAATTGGAAAAATAAATTAGAATCTAAACGCACTGTGTATGCCTTAGTTCTCAGAAAATGGTTCAATAAATTTTTATTTTATTGCAAATTGATTTTGTTCCCCAATCCTACACAGGAATGTATTGGCTGAAGCAATGGGAGCTCTTGCATTTTAAAGGAAATTAAAGCTGCACTGACACAAACAGGCTGTTTGAATCTGATGTGATCACACGTGATGATTAATATTGAAAAGTGCCTCCTATGAGATAATTAGATGAGCACACTTCTTTAAGCCATTTCTCATCTTAACCTTTATGTTCATTTTGATTAATGAGGATGTCTATTACCTTGGTGAAAGATTAATAAAAATGTCTTACTGCTAATACAAATGACACAGCACACTGCAATACGAAGGTTAACTCTTTCGTTCAGATCAAATCTGACCTCATGAGTAATATTTTTCCAATATGATTTTTATGCATTAGTGAAAGCTGAGAGCAGTCATGCTTGCAATCATCTTTTTAATGCAATTTTCTTTTAATAGAAAAGTATTGTACTATCAGAAGATAATAAAAATATTAAATTTAATATTATTATTAGTAAACTCATAAAAAAATAATTGTAATCAAATATATATTTATTTTGTTTTATGTAACAGAGTAATGTTATATCGGTATTTATTTATTTTCATAAATTTGTGATGAGTGTTAGCAAAGGAAAATGTGTACAAAGGGCACAGACTTAATTAACTTGAGCTTATGATCCACGCTTACCGTGAATTACTTATTCATGGAGAATAATTGCAATTGTCAGTCACAATGGGGTTCAGTGGACTTCCTTCTCCTTTCAGTGTAGAATAGATACATGCTGATTGGACTATTGTGGAGTACGTGCTGGTTTGGAAAGCAAACTTTGTTATCTTGATGACACAATCCTTCTTTTATTAAAATAAGGAATTGTAAACATGGCTTTTCTTAGCTTCCACACTTGGGTAAATTATTCTTATTAAAAGATTTACATTAAAGAAATTTTATGCAGCTTGTGTGTACTTGTTGTGTAAGTTTTTTAAAGTGTGAAGGAAACCCAAAGGTGATTTCAGTGGTTTTCCAATCCCACATGTACACATACAAACTTTCTATCAGTAGGATCCCTGTGCACCTGAAGTGGTTTTGGCACTCTATTTAGATTAGTAGTCACAATAATTGTATAGGCATACAGGTTGTGCAGTGCTAAACTGTTAAATATTTGCTAGTTACATTAGCTCCTCTGCATGTGCACTTGAGTACATTAAAGCTAGTGTATATTTCCTTTAGTCCAGATTGTTTCTTTAATGATCACCATTGCTTTTCCCTGTTAAACACAGAGCCTAACTTTGTATCCTCTTACGACATTGGAAACTTTACATACTTCTTTTTCCGGGAGAATGCGGTGGAGCACGACTGTGGAAGGACTGTATTTTCCCGTGCAGCACGTGTGTGTAAGAACGATATTGGTGGCCGGTTCTTATTAGAAGACACGTGGACAACATTTATGAAGGCAAGACTGAACTGCTCACGACCCGGAGAAATCCCATTCACTTACAATGAGCTGCAAGGAACCTTCTTCTTACCAGAGCTGGAACTACTGTATGGCATCTTCACCACTAATGTGTGAGTGCAAACTGCTTTAAACTGCTTTATTTATTTTTATTTCAAGAAAGGTTCACTAAAACAAGCTAGAAGATATCAGTGAAAATGTCTGTTGGAATTGCTTTTAACAATAGGAGTGATAATCAAAAAAGTAGAGGAGGTTGATGAAATAAATAATAAGTATCAAGTACAAAAAACAATCTTTTAGACCCATATCTTACACTGCTCCCGTGAATGTCCAGTCAAGATAGATTGATTTCCACTGATTATTTTTTTTAGTAATGTATCATGATAATTGTGTAACTGAATGTACTTTAATAAGCATTGTCTGCTGATTGCTGAAGGTCATTAATGCACTTCTGAGGAAATTTTCAGGTAACTGAGCTAGCCAAATAGCATTCTATGCTTTTTGATGCTTGATCGCAAATAAGCAACTGTTTTTAGGCATTAAAATAGGCATTAATACATACACACAGCAAGCGATGAATGCCAAGCAAATCTCTTCATAACACAAGCCAATCACAGGGAAGCACTCATCATCGGCTCTGGTTGTCTATTTTTGAAACCATGAGCAGTATCTGGCTAATTCCCTACAGGAAGAGTAGATCTGTGAGCAGTATCTATCTAGCTCTCTAATCAATACCATAAATTATCATTAGCTCATTTTATCTTAGCTTATATTTTCATAATAATTAGCTTATTATTATTATTATATGTATTTTCATATAGAAAGAGACTCTTGTGCATTATGAATATATTTACGTATATACTTGAGGAAATGCCAACCATTTCGGAAACATTAGGCTCTGATTGGTAATCCCTCAAAGCATGTTGCATGAGTTCAGTTCAGTTTAACTTCGTACTTGCCTACTTTTCATGGTTTCAGAAAATGTTGCCAGGCATCTCTCATTTCGCTATCATTGACTTTACACGGTCGGTTGTTGCACATTGCTTCCTGAGTACCTGTACCCTCATCATGAGCTGCCATTCCTTAGCAGTATGTGCAGAATGTGGTTTTATATTGTCTTGCTAAATATATAGGCATCCCTGGAATTTACACCAAAATCTCAAAACACTTTTCTGCATTAATACCACTTTCACCAATGTGCAAGTTACCTTTTCCAAGGCCAACAACACAACCCCATACCCCAATACCAGGCTTTTAGACTTGTTGCTGGTAACAGCCTGGAATCTTCTTTTTTGCATTTTTGGATCAGAGCACAAGGGCTATTTCTTCCGCAAAAGACCTGGAATACTTATTCGTCTGAGCACAATGCATGTTTCTACTGTGTTAATGGTTAAACCCAGAGTTTAGAAAGTTCATACTGGGTTTGGCCCTTGCTAATTACGCACTGAAATTTCTCAAGATTTCTTAAATTGTTTAAGGATATAATGCACTGTAAAGGGTTCAGATATTTTCCTAGCATTCTGTAATATGCAATGTTTTAAAACATCTTAATAATTCTTTGATTCATTTATTGACATTCTGGAGATCCTTTGCTCCTCAAGGACCAGGCCTTTCCTAGAAACTGGATGCATGATTATTTGATTTGTTTGGGGTTTTTTTTGCTACACTGTATTAATCCCAAAAGGGAAATTAATACCTCTGCATTTAACCCATCCAAAGTGAGCACACATGCAAGTAAACAGTGAACACACACGCTTGGAGCAGTGGGCTGCAACACATATTGGGGTGCCCGAAGAGCAGTTGGGGGTTAGGTGCCTTGCTCAAGGGCACTTCAGTCAAGAAGGTGGAGCAAGGGAAGGTGCAGCTCACTCCCCACCGCCACACATTTTTCCTGCTGTTTCGGGCAATTGAACCAGTGACCTTTCAGTCCCAAAGCCACTTCTCTAACCATTTGGCTATTATTATTATTATTATTATTATTATTATTATTATTATTATTGTGTTGCTTTTTAAATTTCTCTGATGTTTTTTCAAGTTAATGTTCTTAATCTTAATTTATGTTCTGTCTGCACAGTTTTGGGATACTATGTCTATAGACACCTTTTTGAATTTAGAGCAAGAACAGGAAGCCAAAGAGTGGTGGCCAAGTTGTGTCAAGCCACAGTTGTAGGTCTATAAAATCAGTATTTAAATGTTAAGCTGGCACATGGCAGGTGTTACTCAAGGTGTTATTTCTATCTATATTAATAAAAAAATTTCTTAAGGATTTCTTGGGATGGTTAATATTTCTAACTTCCTAAAGAGGATTTTCTAACCTATAAAATATTTAATGGCTCCACAGAGAGTACTAAATGGAGCATTTTTTAAGAATATAAGGATCAAAGTCCTTTAAAAGATGTCATTAAAACTATACATTTTTTCAGAAACTCAGATGAAAGAGTTGTCTGATCATATTAGTAAAGAATGAATGCAGAAAGATTTGAACATTACTGAATGTTAATTTTAGATGTGAAGACACTAAGGTTTCTCTTTGTGTTTAATGTTTAATGTTCCTAAAATGTGGCTTTGTGTGAGAGTCAGTAGCAGATAGGCCCAATTTTTCACATTAGAGCCTCTGATGTACTGATAATGGACAGTGTGAGTGGGTGTGCATGAGTGGGTGCCTGAGACTCCTCTCTGTGTCTCTTCTCCATCAGAAACAGCATTGCTGCCTCTGCAGTGTGTGCCTTCAACCTGAGCGCCATTACCCAAGTGTTCAGTGGGCCTTTTAAATATCAAGAGAACTCTCGTTCAGCATGGCTTCCTTATCCAAACCCCAACCCGGACTTCCAGGTGAGAAATCAGCAAGCTCAGGAATGATAAAGTTAAGCTGTAAATTTCAGTTCCAAGAGTTCTTAAAAAGAAAAAATAATAAAACAATAACTGTGTCTTAAATCCTATAAGTTTTAAACAGTGGAATACAACCTTACCTTACCTCAACTCTTCACGCTCTGTTGCACATTAGGTATATTTGTTGAAACCAGTCCAATCCTGCAGCATGTAAAAATGGGAAGAAACTCTGTTGACAGAACCAACATGGCTATGAATAACGGCTACATTGTTTAATTCCACATTACTTTTAGTACACCTAGCACACCACACACTGATGGCACTGTTAGCAAACAACCATTAGATTACCCTAATCACACTTTAGCCTTATTGCTGAGGTTATGTATATGTTAAATGTTCAGTTAATCAAAATAATTAATGCAATTCTTTTGCAAGTCTTTTCTGCATTAATCTTTGTATTATGACATGTTAAGGATGTAACTATATAGGTCTATGTGCTCTAAACAATACAGATACAGATGTGACACCTTTAAATTTTGAAAGTTTATGCCTGTTTGAGTTAGCAGTCAGGTGTGAAGCTTAGGACAAAAAAAAGACAGTGTTTATTATCATGAACATGCAGCACTGCGCAATGCATTTTCAGCATCCGTCGTTAGCATCTGCTCAGGGTGAAAGTAATTTAAATGAGGATAGTCATTTGCTTATGGTTTGGTAAGAATGGAAATGGAAAATTGGCGGTCACACATTAACAAAAAAGTACACAACACAAGACCAACGTACATCAATAACTGGTGTCAATTTAGATCTTGTGTGATACATCTGAAAGCAAGGAACTGTCAAAGCTGGAATTCACACATGGCCATGCCCACTTTGGGTTTACAGTGTCTTTACTGAATACCGATATAGCTCTGGGAATTCAGAGTACTAAACAGATACAGATAAGTAATGGCATCACATTAAACATCGTCTACCTAGTATTTATGATGTAATAGTACAAGTGACTGATCATATTAACACTTCATTTCATTTCCTACCTCTTTGCATTTGTACCTCTTTGTACCACAATACTGCCAACCTGATGGCCACAAAGATACCAAAATAACCCCCCCCAAAATGTATTACTTTATATGAACAACCTTTTTATATTATATGTTAATATTGTACTTCTGAAAAGAGAAATGTACCCCCACAACTATGAACAAAAATACAGAAAATGAGAGTATTGAAGGGCAGTAGAGTTGTTATAACTGTTTCATTTAGATTTTCTCTTCACAGCTATACTTGTACCGCTGCAACCCACCCATCCCATTATTTATTCTTTTTAAATGACTGATGGCATGTCTGAAGCTGTTAAAGGTTTGCATTTGCATTAGTTTGATAATTAATATAATAAACCAGGTCCTGATCTTGACTTTTGGAAACCACAGGAAGTTAAATGCTAAAGAACATTCTTATTATAAATTAATGCAAAAAGGAATGCAAAATGTCAAAGCAGACCATTTTAACCTTTCAATACGCACAACTCCGTCTGGCTTCGGTTGTGTGTCGTTGCTTTTTAATTGAGTCAATTTAGTCCTTATTCCCTACTTTTACAGTGTTACATCTGGCCTAATTGTTTTTAGGAATGGGCTCTTTATAAGAAGAATTTCGATTAGTTAACACATTAAGGATCCCTTATCCAGCATTATTTACTGCATCAGTTAACATTAACAAACTAAAAACAATGAAGTTAATTCACTGTAAGTATTGGTAACAAAGTAATAAAGTTAATTATCACATGTAGCATTTTATGTTGGTTTGAATGTTGGATGTATGCATTACATAAATTTATGTAAATTAACTAATAACATTAATAATTATTAATTCATTAACTTAAATTATACCAATTAGTCATCATGTATCATATTTTAATTCAAGTATAAGTACACAGCATCATTTATAACTTTTTCTACAACAAATATCATCATCATTATCATCTTCTTCCGCTTGGTCTGGGGTTGGGTCCAATGAGGTCAAGATGTCCCTCTACCCAGCCACTTCCTCCAGCTTTTCCGGGGACACAGAGGCGGTCCCATTCCAGTCGGGAGACATAGTTCCTCCAGCTTGTACTGTCTCAACCCCAGGGTCTGAAACACCACACCAGGAGGCATTCTAATCGGATGCCCAAGCCATCTCAACTGGCTCCTCTTAACACGGAGGAGCAACGCTTCTACTCCGAGCTCCTCCCAGATGGCCGAGCTTTTCACCTTACCACAAATATAGTAACTGAAATATTAATTCAACTTGGCCACTGCTGACTAACTTTTATTCATTGACGGTGTAAATATTGATCATTTGGCTTGCTTTGTTTAATAAATCATAATACAAAGGATTATTTAGTAACATTATTCATAAATTGTTCATGATTATGATTCGGGTTTGTCACTGTTATTAATAAAGTAACCAGGAGCACCTGGAAAGCGCAAACCTACCCAAGCAATCCCCCATAACCAAAATCACACTTTTTTTCTCTTCAAAATTCTGGAATTTTTTAATAAGATCAGGAATTTGATCCGGATCATTTCTAAAAACTTCCTGGTCCAAAGCCCCACCTCTGAAATTTCATGAATATCTGCATGTAACTTTTTGCATAATCCTGCTAACAATCAAACACACAAACCAAGGGTAAAACATAACCTACTTGTTGGACCTAATTAACTTATAGTAATGGAACTTCAATCTTTCTGGTCACTCACTGGTAGTATTTTGACCCCTACCAGTTAAAATAGATTTGCAAGATAAGCATGCAAACCCTTTACTAGAAGATAAGCATGCAAACTCTTTGCTAGGATCTTGAGTAGCAACTATACCTTGATGAGAGTCACCGTGGATCCAATGCCTATCCTAGGAAGATTTTTTTTGGATCACAAGAAAAGTTTTAAAAGGTTTCTCACCTTATAAACCCTGCTAGAATGTAATTTACAGTGATACAGTGGCTAATATAAAAGACCACATCCATGTTCTACTGTTTCTAATTATTTAATTACAATGGTTGCTTGAGAAGTGCCCTTAATTTTCACCTCAGAATCAGTGATCCCTCACAGTCAGACTGAAGGGACTCTGGGATTAAAATGATGGTTTGGAAAACCATGTGTGTGTAACGTTCTGGAGCTCAATGGAAGGAGTTTAAATGATAGCAAGTTGGCTAACTTGGCTGATTCTGAGCCTTTTAATGCACTTTAATTCGCTCTGAGACCCGTGGCCATCTGGAGACTCTGAGCCTCCTCGTATGCTTTTGACTCGCTTTTAAATAAAACTGTCTCCTCAGCATGTATTAATTTTTTTGTACTGGATCAGCTGAATTTGAGAATCCTGTCTGAGGAGATAATAGAGTTGCAGCAGCTGACATGCATTGGAGAAAAAAAAAGGAAAACCTTCTCTACTGGGAGGAGGTTTGCTGTTTGGCGAGCACTCGGGCCTCACTTTATCTCAGCCTCTGTGACATCTTCATCAAGAATTTGTCAGCATTGGAGAGTAAAGATTTACGAGCCTCGGATTTATGGCTTCCTGCACTGATGTAAAACTAGTAGCTGTCTATTCCAAGCATGTATGGGCAACATGGAGCGTGCACTAGTGAAATTATTTCTTCACTGATTGAGGTTGATTACAGAGAGCCCAGGAATGAAGGCAGACTGCTTAACTGAAATGTCCTGCATTCAGTCAGGAGTGAAAATTTGTGTTGCAATGCCAGTGTAATTCCTAATCCAGCTTTAAAATACCATGGTGGGGGGTCTGGGGATGGGTGTGCGGTGATGTAGTGGGTAGCATTGCCGGGTCACTGGTTAGGCTGCTGTCCTTGTTGAGTTTCTGTGTGATTTGTGAATTGACTATTTCTAAAATTAAGCAGGTGTAAAAATAAAAAATGGGAAATTGTCTGTGTATGGTTCAATTTAATGGTGTTCTATTCCTGGTGTATTTCTGAATAGTTAGTGTCTTTTTAATATTAAATCCTTGCAAACAGTTTAACATAACACACTAAATGTGCAAATCGAATACTTGTCCTTTACTCATTTCAAGCTTAGTGATTCACTTTGTAGGTGATAAATTGGCATATTTAGATCGACTCGGCTTTATAGTTTACATGATGTCTCCACATTCAAAACCTGTTAACTCATGTCATAAATTGTAGTTTTTTGTAGAAGTAAAACTCTGTCAGATAAACTTAATGCCTATAAAAAAATTAGATTTTTCTTGAAAACTGACCAACATGCCTTAGCAGGTTTTGCAAGTGAACTTCTCATATTAACAATATTGACATTTCATAGCCAGCCAACTTTGTTTTGGGCATTGTTACCAAAATATACATCATCCTCTTCTTCTGCATTCAGACTCTTTCACCACGGCAAATCATCCATCAAAGTTCATCAATCTGGCCTTTTTTGACTTTGCCACTTCACGCTTCTGTCACACTTTCTCTCATTCATGCACATGTACTCTATCTTACTTCTGTTGACCTGATTCTTCTTCTTACCAGTGTATACCTCTACCTCTCCAAACTCATCGTCACCTGTTACCTGCTGTCACTACACATCATGATGTCTAAACATCATATCCAGGGAGATTCTTTTCTGACCTTGTCAGTCAACTTGTCCATGACCATTGCAAAAAAGAAAGGACTCAGAGCTGATCCATGATGCAATCCCAGCTCACCTTAATCTAGACTGTCATTGCTACCGCACAACTCACTGCTGTCACACTGTCCTCATACATATCCTGTACCAATATCACATACTCCTCTGCCACTACTGACTTCCTTATACAATACCACAACTCCTCTGTTGGCACCCTGACATATACTTTCTCCAAATCCAAAACATGCAGTGCAACTACGTATGATCTGCCCCGTACTTCCCATCAATATTCTTAAAGCAACCATGGCATCTGTGGTGCTTTTCCATTGCATGAAACCATAGTGCTGTTCACAAATCGCCACCTCTCCTCTCATCCTGGATTCCTCTACTCTTTCCCATAACTCCATGGAGTGACTAATCAGCTTTATGTCTCTGTAGTTAATGCAGCTTTTTACATCTCCCTTGTTCTTTAAAAATTAGTATGATAACAATTCCTCTCCACTCTCCAGGCATCCTCTCACCTTCCAAGAATTTGTTGAACAGTTTTCTTCATTCATCAACTTCCCAAAATGTTCTTTCCACCCTCCCAGCTCACTCTCTTCACTTGTCCGCACATTACTGAGTGCATATTTATCACCATAACTTGCATTACATCTTTTCCTCCTCAATTCCTCTCCATGTCTCCTTCCTTCATGTTTAGCTTCCAATACCACTCATTGTATGCCTCTTGCTTAGCTTTTGCCCCCTCTCTATTCACCTTAGGTTGCATCTCTTTGTACTACTTTCTTCATCTCTCTGAGTGTCCCATTTTATTTTTAGCTAATTCTTTCCCTTAATGTTTACTGAACTTCCTCGTTCCACCACCACCGAGTCGCTTTCTCCTCCTTCCTTTGCCCTGATGCTACTCCAAGCACCTTCAAATATTTTTTTTCTCACCACCACTGCAGTAGCTGTCCAGTTATTCAGCATCTCCTTGCTGCTACCCAATGCCTGTTTCACCTCCTCTCAGAATTTCACAAAGCAGCCTTCCTCATTTAGCTTCAACAATCTAATATTTGGTTCACTTCTCACACGCCTCCTTTTCTTCACCTCTAATGTCACTGCACAGATCACCATCTTATGCAGTCTAGCAACGCTATCCTCTTCTACCACCTTACAGTCACTAATCACCTTGAGGTTGTGTTTCCTTCATAGGACAGGACTGAACCAAAATAAACATGGGCTCCGCCATTTCTATAGTAACATTGTCTTTTATAGGACACCTATAATGGAGTGTTTTGGAGAGGTAAATTAGATACCTTGGACTTTTTCTGTAGATAACTGATGAAAGCTATTTGTGAGCTTTGTTGGCAATTTCTTTACTTGGTGTCAGATTACTTAGAACAAAACTATGACGAACGCTGGTCGGAGGCGGCCCCCTGTGAATTTTTGCCTCAGGCACGAACAGACTCTAAAATCACCACTGAGTCCTCAGTACACCAATTTAGTAAATCACTTTGCACTTTTTTCAGAAGTTTTCAAGCTTCCATTTGTCGAGGATATTATGACACTTCCTAGGCTGAAGGTACTGACACAGACACAGGCAACTTTTTACTGATTTATTCTCAGTTGCTTAATTTGACTAAACATTTTTCAGTTGTTCAATCTTTCCATTTTGCACAGAGACACATATCTCTACACAAACATATACATGCATATACACCCACATCCAAGTTATAATCCAGACACACAGCTCTTGTCAGCGAGTCTCTCGCTTTCTGATTACTGGCATCCTGCAAGCACACAGAAAAACCCAACAACTCACAAAACATGCTGGTAGTTAATCACAAGTAAGACTCATCACATGTTTCCTGTAGTTTCTTCCTGACTCTTATCCATCGAGAGCAGGGACTCGGTCACATCCTCACTAGAACAGATACATTATAAAATCAAGTGAATCTGTTAATACTGTGCAAAAAATATATGTTAAATTAAAATATTTCAGGAGGCACGGTGGCACAGTCGTTAACACATCTGCCTCATAGCAAGAAGGCCTGAGTTCGATTTCCAGGCTCGGGCGTTTCTATGTGAAATTTGCAAGTTCTCCCTGGGTTTGTGTGTGTTTCCTCCAGGTATCTTGGTTCCCTCCCACAGTCCAAAAACATGTGCAATAGGCTAATTGCCTGTTCCAAATTGTCTCTAGGTGTGAGTGTAAGTGGGAATGGTTGTATGTGTGTTGGCGAGCTGTTGGTCATTCCCAACTGAGCTGATTCGAAACAATACCCTATTGCATCGTTTTTAAGGGGAAAATCCAATGACTACAAGGCTCTTTCGGCTGTTTTTACCCTATAAAATGTGCTTGTGGCAACTAAGCATACTTACTATAGTTTAAATTATATAAAAATGCAGTCATGAAAAATTATGATATAATATATTCAGTAATAACAGAACATCAAAAATACTTTCTAATGCATACTAAATAAATGCTTATTTTGATCATTAGAGATCTTTCACAAACTTTAAGCTATTGATATGAGTAGGACATAGTCATGATCCATGTATCATTCATAACATTTCACTGATAATGTTATACAATATACTTTAATTACAATTAGTTAATAACAAATCTCGTATATGTGTTATTGTTGCTGTTTCTTATTAATTAAATTAAATAGTTTTTGCCAGTGTACACTGGCTTTATACCTTTACAGCTCTATAATCCTTCTGGTGGTCACCTTCAAGACCTGAGGCTGTTCAGCCAGAGAGAGTGAAAAATAAATCAGGGTTTGAATTGTGTGTGCTGACTTTTGCCTGCACCCAGAGGGATTTTTCTTGCACAAGGTTTGATTACTTCTGACTGCTCCTACAATTATTATTTATTATTGATGAACTTATTCAGCTCTATTTTACAAATATATATATAT
Organism: Neosilurus hyrtlii; assembly: GCA_028564935.1. Lineage (NCBI taxonomy): Eukaryota > Metazoa > Chordata > Actinopteri > Siluriformes > Plotosidae > Neosilurus > Neosilurus hyrtlii. The sequence continues at coordinate 6,858,768 of JAOUQZ010000025.1, forward strand.
ATACAATATATTTAGCTCTAACGACTCAAGATCACCATACCATGTCCAATATACTTAACCAACATGCCTTTTATTTTAATCCTATAGCCTTCATATCTGACATAGCGGTCTTAATTGGCTTCTATGAAATTTAAAACAGATTCTGCAAAAGTTGTGTTGCAAACCCACGTGCACACTTATAAATCAGGGTGATGGAGGCTTCTGTAGTGCTCAGTAATACTCTGCTCATCTAGTTGTCTTAACACTCTCACAGCAAACACTCACAAATAGGCTCCCAAAGAGTCAATCCATGGCTTAGCTGAGCGTCTGTCAATCTGGAGATTGATTTCTACGTTAAAAGCTCTGAAAAAAACACAAAAGATGTTTTTGGATTCTTAGTGCTAGTCAATAAAAGTTATCAATACTCATTTCTGCTTTGTTTTTTTCACTTTGTGTCTCTTGTGTCCTTTTTCATGTCCAGAAGAGTCACAATAAAATTATATTTATGGGTAAAAAGGTTAGAATGTTCCACATTGGGCAGTTAGATCTACTCTAGTAGATATACTCTCCCAGAACTGAAAAGGGGGTAGAGGCATAGTGGTTAGTGGATGGCCCTCTTATTCACTGAAAGAAGGTCCTACGTTTGAGCCCCGTGGTCAGCGAGGGCATTTCTGTGTAAAATTTGTATGCTCTCCCCATGATTTTAGGGGTTTCTTCCAGATGCAGTTTTGTCCCTCAGTCTAAAGACATGTACATTGAGAAAATTGACTATTCTAAATTGCCTGTACGTGTGAATGTCCATGTAAATGGATGTTTGTCGTAGAGAACAGTTTCTGTAGTGGGGTTTCAACCCTCTCAGGTAAAAACATGCTTTGCAATAGAAACCATTAAAGTGGCCCAATGCATCATGAGTGTGGAATGGGAAGTGAGTGAGTGGACACAAAAGAGAGAGTCTTACATGCCATCTCCTTACAGTGTGTATGAAAGTACTATCTGTATTCTGGCACACTCGCAACATTTCACCTAAAGAATGTTGACAAATTATAAGAAATCCTGGTGACTTTTATGCATGTTGACCTTTTTTGCATGATTTGGTTCCACACGTATCCTTCAAAAGAAGCATCACTGCAAATCAATCCTTTAAAAGAAATATTTTCTTCTCATCGGAGGAATTGCCTCTAGGATGTGCCCCATCAATGTGGAATTAGGGCTCACTGAATAGTCAGATGAGCATGGAAATTATGTGACACATACATATGCTATGGTTTTCATTTTCATAGTCACCATATCACAACCCATATAGAACACCTATGCGAATTTAATGGAATATCTTTGGATCATTGATGTTCTTCCATCTAAAGATGAAGCATGACACATGAAGACATGTAGAATCTAGGACAAGCATTTAAGCTATTCTGGTGGCTTGTGATTGTCCAACACCTTCTAAAGCGCTATTTTAATACTGTCTTTTTTACTTAATTTGTCACGTTTGTATCTAAATAGTGATGCCATCATTGGTATTTTAAACCAAAATAATAATTTTAATTTGTCCAAAGTGAAGAAACAGGCTATTGAATGTATGAATAAACCCAGTAAAGCACAGTAAATGTTATGGCACAAAATATGTCAGGCAGTCAGCTGGTGCTGTTTGTCTCTGTGCTTATTTACAGATAGACAGAATCACTTAAGCCCATCCTCATTCAAGTGTGAAAATTGTTCTGTTTTAAAACTAATGATGAAATGAAATGGAATAAGGGAAGGACAGAGGAAATTGTATTTCAGTAATATTTCTGCAAATAGATGACAGCTCTGTGTCTTAAACTGAAGAAACTCTCCTGGCTCTAGACATTTGGTTAATTGGTTAAATAATGCACGGCTGAGTCTGTGCTAACATTGGCACTGACAGGATATTACTAATTATCTTCATTTTACTGTCACTGACAGCAACTCTACAAACATTTCTGCCTGTCTTCCCTTTGCCATTATAGCACTGGGATAAATTACATCATGAGTCATTATGAGAGAATTATAATTTATAAAAATATTTCACATCTGCTTTAATCTATACATGGATAGCTAGTTCAATGACCCCAAGGCTTATGCTCTCAACTCAGAAATAGCAATTCACTGTTAAATGTGTAATTGCATAAATCAAAAGCATTTTACTGCTAGTCTAGTCACTGAAAAATTTTGCCTGTTCTGAAATGCTGGAACAATAAAGCAATCCCTCCCAGTTTAAATCAAAAATTGTGAATTTGTAATTATGTCAGTAATTTATCATGATGTGTCAAATTCTCTGTCATAATCAGTGGGTGTGCTTTTGTCTGCATCTACTCAGATATCACAGAGAAAACAATCTATATTGTTTATTATATATTTTATATATTATTGTACCTAATTATATTATTATAATATCTTAAATATTAATAATACTATATAATACATTAGGTATTGTATTTATATATAGTTATATTCATTATACATCATTATTTTATTTAAAATATAGCTTTCTAATCTAAGCAATAAGTGAATAAGCATGCTGAGTCCATAAAATAAAAAGGAAATTATATTGCCGGGGAAAAAATTCTGCAAGCCTTTTCTGAAGGTCTGGATGGCCCTAAACGGTTTCCTATGATAAACTATTTTGAGAATGACACAGAACTAATTCACTCTTTAGTCTGTGACATGTGCCATGCCATGCTTTGCTCCCAAGATAATTCAGTTTTTTCTGATTGATTTATTTGTAAGGCCTCTTCCCTCCACCAACCAATTACTCATGTCCATTCCATGGTCCTGGTTAAAGTTCAAGAGTAATTGCACTTTCTTCATCACCTGCCTCAGGCTGAGGAATAGTTTGACCTTATCCATCAGGTCTGCTTTCTCGATCAGCTATGGATGGGTACATTTATTGGATAATCTGGTTAATAAACTAAGGTGCCAGTACTCCAATGTTGACATCATTATTCAGGAGGTTGTTATGCCCTAGCTTGATCTGAAGTCAATGTGGAAATATGAAAAATGAAATCATGACTGTAAGTAGTGTTCCTTGGTGTGTGTAAGAAACTTAGCTGTTGTTTAATGGACAATGCCATTATAGACCCTTATCGTTGAGTTTTGAACATATCCCAAAAAATTATTCCCTTTTATAGGTAATTCTTAATGTTGGGTCAATTTCCTGGGTCTGTTGTGCGATGGTCTACGACAGAGATGTCAAACCTTATATGCAAAGGGCTGGTGTGGGTGCAGGTTTTCATTCCAACCAAGAAGGAGCCACATATGAGATTTAATTGAAAGTGAAGATAAATTGATTTTAAAAGATGGGAGGTGTGGCTACTGCTTGGTTGGAATTAAAACCTACATTCACACTAGCCCTTTGCACACCTCACATTTTTGAAATCAATGTATCTTCACTTTCAATAAACTCTCAGATGTGGCTTTTGCTTGGTTGGAATGAAAACCTGCACCCACACCGGACCTTTGTAACTCCGCAGCTTTCAGATCCACCTGACCCCAACAGCTAAACTTGTAAGACAAAACAGATTGCAAGTTTTTTATGAACGGTGCTTCAGTTATTCTGTAGGTATGCCTTGGGACTGTAAAAAAATAAAATTACATTAATGCTTGCACAAGCAGATATAATACTCTGCCCAGCAAAAAAATAATAATAAAATAAAAAACAAACAAAAAAAAAGAGCACTGTAATATCTGGTTGGACTGGTTACAGCACATATTCACCCTGGCATTGTTTCTTCAGTTGGTCAGGTCATGGCTCAGCAACATCATGTGTAAATAAAATGAAGTCAGATGATTATCCTAATGTACTGAATTACCAGGTTATTCCATCAATAAATTTTTTTCCTTGATGGTATGGATATAAAATTAGGGTTTAAATAGTGAAAGAGTGGTTCAGGGAGCATGAGGAACCATTCGCACACTTGAACTAGCTCCACAGAGTTATGACCTTAACCCTGTTTAAAGTCTTTACAATGTGCTGAAGAAGACTTTATGGAGTGGTTAGAGTTTCCTGTCATCAATTCAAGATTTTGGTGAGAAATAAACATAACTCTGGTTACAAATAAATGTTGTGATGTTGCTTAGGTGTGTTGAAACAATTTCATGGTGATTATGTGCTGTAATCAAAGCTGAAGGCAGCCCAGTGAAATATTACAGTGTGCAACATTTTTTGTTTTGGCTGAGCAGTGTATGAATGTACGACATGAGGCATATGATATACTATCAACTCTATTAAACATCTTAAACTACAATAGACACAAAAAGGTACTTCTGGTTACTGGCCTTTTCGCTGGTGAGACGCTATGTTGTCTATAATGCATTATGATTTCTGAGATGCTTTTCTGCTCACAGTAGTTTTAATGTTGGTTTGTTGAGTTAATTTGCTGTAAGATCAAATCAATTTGTCTATTTTGTTTTTGTTGGCCTTTTCACTTGCTTAACTGCTGCATGTTGGATGTTTTTTGCAGCATTATGAGTAAACTTAAGAGACAATATCCATAAAAATCCCAAAAGATCAGTTTATGAAATACTCAAATCAGCCCATCTGGCACCATTAAACATACTACTGAAATCATATTTTCCCCATTCTGGTGTTTCATCTGAACATTAACCGAAGCTCTTGGGCTGCATGATTATAAACATGACAAATTTTTTCGCTTTGGAACTAAGTGGTAGTCAAAACGTTTACTAAATATGAATGTAATTGGTTCCAGTCCCCATGCAGTTACTGTATCACAACAGGCTAAACTATTGAGCTGTCATTTAGTAAAGCTGACTGAGACACTTTCAAAGAACTCTTTATGGTATCTTTATACCATAGGCTGATGCGTGAGCATTATAGGCTTATGGTATATAAATATGTGTTTAGTACCTGATCTTATGCTGTATATTGCTGTTCTGCTGTTAATAAGAAGCTCAATTTGACTTATGGGTATGAACTTATGATGATGTATCCCATATTGTGATATTCTCTCTCTCTCTCTCTGTCTCTCTGTCTCTCTGTCTCTCTCTCTCTCTCTCTCTCTCTCTCTCTCTCTCTCTCTCTGCTACAGTGTGGAACCATAGATTATGGTTCCTACGTGAACCTAACCGAGAGAAACCTGCAAGATGCTCAGAAGTTCATCCTGATGCATGAAGTAGTTCAACCCATTGTACCTGTGCCCTACTTCATGGAGGATAATGTCCGCTTCTCTCATGTTGCTGTGGATGTTGTACAGGGAAAAGATTCACTCTACCATATCATCTATTTGGCAACTGGTATGATTTCGAAACACACCAGACAATTCTGATTCGTGACCTATGTTTCACGTTGTACTGCTCAACTGTCAACAGCATTTTGTATATATATTTTTTGTACATTAGTACATATACTAATAAGCATGTTTATGTAGTTGAAGTTGCAAAGTGTGCCATCCTCACTAGTGACTGAGCGCACTGGGGTTATATTCCTCTTTAGTCAACATTCACGGTAATTAAATTAATCAGAAATGCTCTCCTGTTCATTACAGATGTTAGAGTTAGGTTGTCTGCTTGTCTACAAGATGCAGTATGTATCTTCCTGTGCTTTCCCTGTTCACTGGAGACAATAGGACTAATCTTGCTGTTTATTACGTAAATACACGATGCCCTCCTTTTTACTAGCAATAGTGTATTTGATACATTTCTTGTTGAATAGAAACATAGAAACATTATAGATGTTTTTCATGTTCATTAGATATACTGTATATATACTTGGCCTTTCTGCTTACAAAGAAACATTAGAGATGCACTTTAATTTCATTAGATGCTATTCCTCTTCAACAAAGACATTAGGGAATATATATATATATATATATATA
>JAOUQZ010000025.1:6866480-6877407 GCA_028564935.1 Neosilurus hyrtlii
TATATATATATATATATATATATATATATATATATATATATATATATATATATATGTATATGTTTATGTATATATATACAGATACAGAAGATCATACACCACTACTTTTGTCTTAAAGTGCTTCTAATAAAATAGAATATCTTTCTACATTTACTTATCTATAATTTTTTGGTGAAAATGTATTGAACACTGCTACTGTAGGCAGTAAGAACCAAAAAAATAATTCAGACAAGTATATTTTGGTAAAAGTATGGCTAATAAACAAAACAATGAAAATACCAATTTTTGAGAAAAATTGAAAGGTGTCGCAAATTAATTTTTTTTTACTTTTGCATAACATGAATGAACTTATAACCACATGAAATGCTTTAGCGAGTGAAGAAATTAAAAAATACGGTGATACAGTGAAGATTATACACTCAAAAAAGATAAATCAGAAACCAAGTATTATTCAAGTATTTATTTCATGAAATATTAGATCATATTGATGAGAATACGTAAACAAACAACAATATAAAGTAATAAAAATAACAGTCTTTTTTTTGAGAAAAAAGTAAATATTTAGTGTGGCCACCCATTACTTTGATTGCAGCATTTAACCGGCATAATTTCAGGCATAGTGTTAACATATTTTTTTAATTTCTTTGATGCTGTTCCTGTTTACTAGATATACTAGAGATACACCTCTGTTACACTAAAACATGATAGATGATAGTTCACCAGAGGTTGTTAAGATGTTCCTGCTCCTGTGAGGCAATGAAGACTCTACTTTTTAACTTGAACTTCAGGATGTGCTTCCTGTACCTGCAAGTCAGTTGAGATTCTCTTCTTTTTCATTTGACCTTTGAGGTGCTCTTCCTGTTCATGGAAGTCAATTGAGGCTCTCTAGCTGTTCACTTGATCTTTGCTCTTCTTGTTTCTGATGCTGTGGTGCACTTTTGGTTCTCTATATTTATTATAGGGCCTTTTGCAAGGCTCTAGAGACTTTGTAATTGCTATTCTTTTTTTCAGATGTTCTACTGGTTCATTAGAGAATTATGAGATATACTTCCTGTTCTTGGGAGTCATTAGAGATGCACATACTGTTCCCTAGATACTAATATTTGGACATTTTCCAAAATTATATATAAAATAAATGTGATTTGTTTGGTCACTTTCACTTATTCATTCTTTTACCGAGCGGTTTAATCCTGTTAGGGTGGCAGCAAAGCTGGTGCCTATTTCAGCTGACACTGGGCGAAGGCAGGGAACACCTTCATCTCAAGATCTTCGCAGGGCAACACACACACACACACACATACAACCATTCACACTCACAACTAGGGTCAATTTGGAACTGCCAGTTAGCCTAATGTGCAATGCCTGTCTTTGGACTGTCGGAGGAAACAGGAATACCTGGAGGAAAGCAATGCAAGAAAGTTTTAAGTTTCAAGTTTATTTGTCATATACAGGTAACAATGAAACATCACTACCGGCAATAAAATTCTTGGACTCAGAGCCCCCACAAAATTGCACTTAAGAAACAGAGAGAATATGCAAATTCCACACAGACAGACAGGAATTGAAGCCAGTCACATGAACCTTTATTTAACTGACAAGTGTACAAAGAAAATAAATTTAATATTTTATAGATGCCTGCAACACACTTAACAAAAGTTGGGAAGATTAAAATAAGATTGTAAAGTTTACAACTTATTGAAATAACAGTCCTAAATTAATTGGTAAGAGGTGAAGTATCATTAGGTATAAAAGTAGTATCTACCAAAGGTTCAGTCTTTGAAAGAAGGGAAGAGTCATCGCATACCACTGTTCCAAAGTTCATGAGGGTATTGTTAGCCACCTCAAAAGAAATGCAAGATTGCAAACAAAATTTGTGCATAAAGGGAAAAGTCAAAAAGTACTGTTGAATGTGTGTGACCTTCGAGCCCTCATCCTGCATTGCCCAATAAACTTTCATGCTACTATGACCAAAACACAGCGAAACTGTGCTGTGATTTGGTCAGATGAGACAACATTTCAATTTGTTTGTAAAAATGGATGTCAAAAAGGAAAAAGACCATCCAGATTCTTATCAGCGCAACGTGCAACAGTTAAGATCTATTATGTAATGGGTGTGCATCAGTGGCCACATCATTGGAGAGTTGCATGTGTTTGAACTTATCCGTGATTTTAGACACATTTCATTAAGGCAAAATCTTTTTCTGAGAAGTCCATGCTTATTTCAGCAGGACAATCCCATGTCTAAAGATACATCAGTGTGGCTTTGTAGAAACAGAGTGCATGTGATTGTCTGGCCTACTGCCAGTCTAGATCTGTCTCTTGTTCAAAATGTATGAAGAGGAGAAAAGACTACAGACTGTTGAGCATCTAATGTCTTGTATCAAGCAAAACTTCAGCAATTAGTTGGCTAGGTGACTTGCCAGACCTTATGATTAACAAGTATAATTAAAAGGAAAGGCAATTTAGGACAAAAATAAGCATACCTCTATCTCAAGACTGTGTATGCTGCATCAAATTCAATTTTTTATTGTTTATATTTACAAACTACAACTAAGTTAATCAATAAAAATACTAAACATGTTTTCTTTGTATTTTTGCCATTTAAATGTTCGCATGAATTACCAAATCAAAGATTTACATTTTTATTTAATTCAGGAAAACGTCTGAACACTTCTGAAAATGGGGTTTCATGTTTAATTTCTTTTTTACTTTTTCTTATTTTCTATCAATTTTATGTTTATACAAATAGATTTTTGGATCTTATAATCTGCAAACATTCCAAGATTTTCTGTGATTTATATTAATATTAGTTTTAATTACCTCATCAAATTCATACATGTCTTTAGCCTATGGAGTCTTGTCAGATCTACAGTGGGTATTTTATTACAGAGAAATAATAATCTTAGTAGTTGGCCAATTTGTTAAATGGATTCTGACCACATGGTGAAATAACCATAAAGCTGAGCCACATTATTGCTCTTGTACATGCATCAATGAACCCAGCTTCAAAGGCAAAAAAATAAATAAATAAAATTTACCGCTGTTTCTTCCTTACACATACTGTAGCGCTTACATTTTAAGATTCTGTTTGAGACATCTGGTTATTGATATAATTTGAAAATAGTAATTATTTTGCAAGTGCTTTAAATTATTATAAACAGAACATTAACATCATTAATTCTTTCAATATATTTGAAGAATCATACATTTCACCCTTTTTAATACAGTGCATACAGATAGCAATGAAATACCTGAACAAAACCATAAGAAAAAGTAAATATTTTTTTCCCAAAAAATATCAATAGATTTATGATTCTTCTGTGAAGAAATTAAGCACACCCTTAGCCCCAGAATCTAGCAAAATCCACTTTAGCAGAAGTAACTTCTAGGCTTTTTACATAATTGTCATGAATTTTCTGGGGTAGCCAGCCTTGGACAAATTGGCAGTAATTTGAAATCTAAACAACTTATCATTAGATTATTTTTCTTACAGTGGACCTTTTTAAATAACTTACAACTCCTTTAAAGTCCCTTGCCAGACTTCATCCACAGCCTTTATTCTAAAGGCTTTAGAGAGATGTTACAATCTTGGTACGATGATACCACATAAGTAACACCTAATTTTACAGAGATTCGTAAATGTAAGGATGTACTTATGTTTTTCATGTGACTGATCTCTATATTTTTAGTTAACTTATAAAATTAGTACAAAATTGTAGTTTTGTATTTGTTCGGGTGTATCATGTTTTCATATGTCAAAGAGGGTGAAATGTTTGCTATAAAAAAATCAACACAAGCATTTGTAAAGTCTGTACTATTAAAAAAAAACATATCAATAATCAGGTGTTTAATGCATAGAGTTTATTAACCTCATAATATATGTAAGGAAAAAATAGTGTCAAATAAATTTCAGTGCCAAGCACCCTTGTTTCTCCATTAAGTTCACTTTCGATTGGCACTAAGGCTGGGTAATTTTGTGGGCAGATTTCGGTATCACACCATGCTAAAGCTGTGTTCGACAGGCCTATCAACCAAATCGATGCTTCGTGCAGGGTCTAAAAATCAATGATCTGCCCACTTACAATATATGTTCCATAAAAATACCTTTAAAGCTCTATGATGCTGAAAATAAGATCAAGAGTAAATACTCCCTTGGATAATACCAGAGGTATTGAACTCAATACTCCATCCATTCTTCATGACAATGTGAGGCCATTGAATAAGCTCCAAGTACTTACCCACAAATAAAAAGATAGGAAAGAAATGGTGAATGATGAGTAATTGTGTGCACTTAAGTCTGAAAAGTGATTCCATTGCTAAATCAGTCTCTTTTATAAACTTCTCGAACGGCTGGTTGCAAGATCCAAAATATCTATTTTGTGGATAATTCTAAACACCATGTACATTTTAACTCAACTCATTTTAAAAAGTAAATACTTTTGTGTACAGAAAAGTAGGTTGATTTTTTTAGCTTATTTCATAATTGTTAGTTTGTTGATCCCACGAGACATGTATGTAGACACTTTGCTAAACAACATTATTTTGTTCACCAGACTTATTAGAGACACTTCTGTTCATTAAATCAATAAAGATGTCCTTTCTGTTTGCTAGATACAATAAAGATATCCTTTCTCTTCATTAGAGACATTAAAAAGCTTTCAGTTCACTACAGACATTAAGACTCTTTTTCCTGCGCACAAGAAACATGTTCTTCCTGGTTAACAGTTATTAAAGGTCTCCTACCCGCTTACTGAAGTCTCTAAAGACATCCTTCCTCTTCACTAGAGACATTGATGGGCTCCTTCCTGTTCAGTCTAGACATCGCAGGTGTTCTTCCTGCTAACTAGACTCCATAGAAACGCTTCCTCAGTTGACCAGAGTGAATAAAGATGTCCTGCCTGTGCACTAGTGTGAAAAAAGATGTTTTCCCTGTTTACAAGTATTAATAAATATGTCCTTCCTCTTCACTAGAGACATTAAACATGTGGTGGCATGGTGGAGTAGTGTTTAGCACGTCCACCTCACAGTAAGAAGGTCCTGGGTTCTATTCCAGGGTTTGGGCATTTCTCTGAACATTGTGTTATATCTGTGTCATGCCTGTTTTCTCACACCGTCCAAATACATGCACATTAGGCTTACTGACTGGTCCAAATTGACCCTAGGTATGAGTGTGAATGGTTGTGTGTGTTGCCCTACGATGACCTGGCAAACTGTTCAGAGTGTTCCCTGCCTTTGCCCAATGCCTCTCTGCGACCCTAGAAGGATTAAGCGGTTCTTCAGTAAATGAATGAACATTCGTTGAATGAATGAATAAACAATAAAGATATCCTTCCTGTTCACTAGAGATATGAGTGGGATTCTACCTGCTGACTAGACTCTTTAATGATGTTCTCTTTGGTCATCGGAGTGAATAAAGGTGTCCATTCTGTTCACTACAGTTATTAAAGGTGTCCATCCTGTTCACTATAGTTAATAAAGATGTCTTTCCTGTTCAGGAGAGCCAATAAAGATATCCTTCCTGTTAACTAAAGTCAATAAAGGTGTTCCCCTTGCTAATTAATTAAAATCTTCTAAGTTGTTCTCCAATCCATTAGAATCTTTAAAGGTCTTTAAAGATATGTTCACCTGAGTGAATAAAGATGTTCCTTCTGTTCACAACAGCCAATAAAGATGTCCTCATTTTTGACTAGCATCAATAAAGATTTCTGCCTGTTCACTAGAAATGTTAAAGATGCTCTTTATGGTCATTGGGAACTCCAGGGATGCTTCCCCTTTTCACTCGTCTTTATGTGTATTGTTCCTCTTTACAGACAGTTTCTTTTCAGTTGCATATTAGCAAGGCTCATAAAAAACACTAGAATTGAAAAAAATATTTTTTGCTAACTGGAACTCAATACGTTTTATAGAAAAAGTAGGGATGTTGAGGATTCACCGTTTTTCTGTGGTGGGTCTTTGAATAAAGGCATGCAGGAAATGATTTCTGACCCTGTCATTTATGGTATTAACTGACTTTACCTTGTTTAAAGCAGCCCATTCAGAAATAAATGAATAGTTTAGCATATATAAACCTGTTTTCCACTAAGATAACATCCTAATTATTAAACTGGTATAAATACAAGCTGCCTGAACCTCATTTTTGTCATGTGACAGACCTCAGAAGTACCGGAAATAACATACTTAAACCGTATAATGCTAACCTTATGAGATGACTGTTCACCAGCATAAGTCCTATTCCCAGACCCTTATTTTGGATTGCTTTCTTTAACATGACACTATTTTTGATTTAGATTGAGTTTAGGAGCATGGTTAAGTGCAGTGGTTAAAGCTCTGGTTTACCGATCCAAAAGGTTGAGGGTTCAAGTACTGTTGGGCCCCTGATCAAGGGCCTTAACTCTTGATTGCTCAGTTGTATAAAAGAGTATAAATGTAAGTCGCTCTGGATAAAATCGTCTGCCAAATGCCATAAATGTAACACATTAATGGTCAATAAATGCAAATGACACGATATCATGGACAGTTTATCATCCCTGCCGTCAAACCTAGGCTGCAGCATGATTAGGAAATTTGGTACTTACAGGCAAACATGTGTAGTATACATGAAAACTTAAAAAAAAGTAATGATTGGTCTAAATGCTCAAAAACATGTCTAAAAGTGTAAAATGTCTGTGGACATTAAAGAAAAACTTAAAATGTGAGGATTTGGGTCATTTCCATGGTCTGTTAGAGGAAGAAATATTGGTGACAGACCCATAAAAGGCCTGAGTTGCTCTGGTCAATCTCTTTCAAAAGAGACTATAATAATCAATATATTTCCAATATTAACAGATTTACCACCACTGGACCCATATTTATACCCTCAAGTAGTTTTTATCAGCCTTACACCTATTCCAAGAATAATTAATAATATTATTCCTGCTTAGAAAAGCTGTTCTTATTTACTGGATATGTTAGAGATGCTTTAACATTTTAAAAGAAGATTATTCAGCCTGAAGTTTCTTTTTAACAGTGCTAAGGTGCTAGGTCATTTGAGTTGGTCTTGAGTTGGTCTTCCTGTTCAACAGAAACATGAAAGCCTGTTTGCAAAAGCAAGCAAGATTCTTGATACCTGGTCGTGGTAGAATCACTGAAGATCCCCTTCCTTCTTATTAGTCGCAATAAATATAATCTTAGTATTGTTCCCTGGAAATATTAGATGATTTTCCCTGAGAAACAGGTTTTTATCCACATCAGATATCACGAGAGGTCTATTGAGTCACTCTGTTCACATAATTTGAGTTATTCACAAGTCAAAATGTTTTTTGGTTTTTTTTTCGTGTACACTTAACACTTAACCCTGCGATAACCTGGCGAGCTGTCCAGGGTGTACCGTGCCCTCAGCCAGTGTTGACTGAGATGGGAGCCAGCCTCTCGGTGAGCCTAATTAGTATGAAGTAGCTTAGAAAATGAATGAATGAATGAATGAATGATCCAACATTAAAGATGTTTGTTTTTCTTGGAACAAAAAAATAATACTTTTCAGAAATATAGAATACTCTTTCTGCATATTTAAATTCATTTATTCATCTTCTGAACCGCTTATTCCTAGTTAGGGTCGCGGGGAGGCTGGCACCCATCTCAGCCGACTCTGGGCAAGGGCGTACACCATGGACAGCTCGCCAGGCCATCGCAGGCATATTTAAATTCTTCACCAAATTAGTTTTTACTATCTAAAGCATCTTTGCAGGGAAAAAAAAACACTAAACTGAATTGAATAGCCTTTAGATATGTGGTTTCTATTCATTAGAAACGTTAGCGTTCCTCTTGCTTTTCACTGGTCTTTTGATATCCTCTCAACCATTGCAGCATGATTGTGTAACGATTGTATAAAAATTTTATTTGTCATTATTGCATACTTAATTTCTCTAATGAGTTAAGCTCAATTCACTCCAGCTCTCATTAAATTTTGTTTATTCGAATAGCCAATATCGGTGTAGTCAGTGCATTTTTTTGAGTGATATGTAACTTAGTCTTTTTTTTGTTTGTTTGTTTGTCACAGATTATGGAACCATTAAGAAGGTTCTCTCTCCACTTAACCGAACCACAGGCAGCTGCTTGCTAGATGAGATTGAACTTTTCCCCTCCAGGTACGGAAGCAAAAACCTCAGTAATTGGTACTTCATTTGATTAAATACATTTTTGTAGCATAAAGTCTTGGCTGTAAGTTCAAATAAATGTAACATTTCCATTACAGGAGGAAAGAGCCAATCCTGAGCCTACTCATCCTGCAGAGTCGCAGTGAGCTTTTTGTTGGAGTCAGAGATCAGGTTATCAAAATCCCGCTCATGCGCTGCAATTTCCACAAATCCAGAGAGTAAGTCTAGACAAGCACTTCTAGCACAAAATCCATGTGTGATTATGTTTTTACACTCTTAATGAGTGAGAAACTGTTAATTATTGCAGTTTTTTTGTTTAGAACTTTTGTCACTTTTTGCTCAGTACAAGATTTACACAGTAGTGTATGAAAAATCATGGGTTTGCCAAATCCTAATATATGCCTTTACATCAATGGTACTATCACACACACACAACTTACCCATGCCATGGGCATTGATGAACACCTATTCAATTAAAGTATTAGCTTTAGCATTTTTTGCTGATAACAATTTGTCAAGTCAAGTATTAAATTACTGTAATACCTGCATAAAAAAGTTTCAGGTTGCGTTTCATGACACAGCAGCAGAGTTACGTGAAAAAAATATATGTATAAAAAATACAAACATAAATGTCACTGTATAGAACCATACTTTAAATTATTTTATGACATATTTCACAGTTAATGAAATTAGAAGGATCTAAACAGCCCTTTAAAAAGCTTAATTAAATATAAAATCTGTGTTCAGGTGCTCTAGTCACACCTTTCGTATGAAACTTCAATAAATTTAGCAGCTTCAACATTTGAGACAGCAGGGGCTGCTAAAACTTTCTACCCCATACTGATACTTGAGAGACTTTCATAATTACAAAGTATCAGCTTTCTAGGTAAAGCTTGTATTGAAGTTTATTATATCAAAAGAGAGTTTTTGAGCAGATTCATTAGATTTGATGAACACTTACATTCAATCAAAACCTACAAAAACACTAATGAAAATTGAATATGCACTTAATGGCCACTTTATTATTACAGCATAGGCTATGGTGCTCTTAGCACATTTTTAAATCTCCATGGCATGGAAATGTTCCTGTGTGATTCTGGCTGAAGATTCTTTAGGTGCACACTGATGCTGCAATTCTCCCATATTATACCCTATCCAAAAAAGAGGTCTATTCAATTCAAATTTGGTGACTGGGGGGGCCTTGAGCTCATTGCCATGTTCAAGGAACCAGTTTGGACTGTGCTTTTGTGACCTGTTCCATAATCTTGCTGGAAGTATCCATTATCAGATGTGTAAATTATGTCGATAAAAGGCTACAATGCTCAGAAGGCTTGTGGCATTCAAATGATTCTGGACTGGTATTAATGGTCCCAGTGTGTGCCAAAAAATCATTCCCAACACCATTACTATTAGCCATCAGGAACTGTTTGCAGTTTGGTTTATGTATCAATGCTCCAAAGGCCAAATTCTGAGCCTGCTATCATCTGGTTATGGAAGAACTCAAGATTTTTTGGACCAGTAAATGTTTTTCCAATCTTTAGTTGACCTGTTTCAGTAAGCCTGTGCCCAATGTAGTCTGATTCTCTTCTTTTTGTAACAGCTATATATAGCAATTATATATAGTTTTCTGTTAATGCCATTAACTCACCTTAACATTTGACCTTATCTGGCATCTTTTACTGTACACCATAAGGGTAATAGTGGTTATTTTATTTACCATAGCTATCCCGTCGACTTGAACCAGTCTATTTTTATATATGGGAAAGCCTAAAGCTAAAATGCATGTGAATATCCTGTTGTCATACCAGTTCATGCCATACACAGTGTTCATTTTCATTATCTCTTCGTAACTTAACACCGGACATTGACTCCATTAGTGCATTAGTGTTTTGCTTTATGTGTGTTATTGTTCCTACTGCTCTCAGTCAATAAAAGCACTTAGTTTGGACTTATATTAGCAAAGTTTGATGGGATCTTGGTGGAGACACATTAAAAACAAACAAACACTAAAAACAGAAACCTAGAAACATCTTTTTGATTTTTATGTACATTTCCACAATTTATAGCAATAAAATAAATATGAATTCAAGATTATTCTGCAAATTAAACCAAGGCATGGAGCAGTTATAGTGTTAAAAGTAGTCTTGAAAAAGCTTTGCAATCTTCTCATGTGCTGGAGTAGCTTCATGAAGAATCTGACTTGCTTTTTCAACAGTATTTTCTTTAAAGAGTTTTCAAACATTTGTCTCCATTGTACATCTCCAGAACTGTTTAAATACATGATTTTAACATTAATCTTTATTTATTCATTTATTCATCCTCAGTAAGTGCTTTATTCTGGTCAAGGTCACAGTCAATCTAAAGTCTATCACTTGGAGCACTGGCTTGAGGAGGGAATACACCATGGATGTGACACTCATTCCTTAGTATTAATGAGTCACCTGCTGTACTGTTTTGGAAAGTGGGAGGAAACCCACAGGCAGAATATGCAAAACACACAGTGATTTGATACTTGACTTGGGCTCGTACTTGGGATTTGGACTTAGTGAATATAATTTTAAGTATGTATGTTTATATATGGAGGATATCAGTTAATAAACTGTGACCGCAAATGTTTCTGCAGGGGTATAAAACTAAGGTACAGCTTTTTTTATAGTTCATTTAGGACTAATGCCATGAATTTTTTAGAATTAGACAAACGTGTCTTTTTTAACTAAGTATATATAAAACTATATATAAATATATATATATATATATATATATATATATATATATATATATATATATATAATAAT
>JAOUQZ010000025.1:6894992-6905900 GCA_028564935.1 Neosilurus hyrtlii
AAATGCTTAGTACGACTGTCCAAAATGTAAAGGATAAACTATAAAAGTAACAAGAAGAAAGAACAATAACTAAAACTAAAACTTTGAAAGTTTTCCCATCAGTCAGCGTCTAAATTAGCAATTGCAAGGAATTAGCAATTGCAAGGAATTTGGAGGCAGACACTTAATTCTATGCATGATTGACAGCACAAAAAGGTCAACTGTGGCTGATTGCACAGGTTGGATCAGATCCAGGTGAAACTTGGTATGAGATCAAAGCTTCTGATCCTGTATATACATATAGCAAATTTAATTTAAATCGAATTTGTATTCACAGTTATATGATGTTTTTGTAGTTGTTGTTTTTCTTTTTTCGTGCAATATAAGAGAAAGCAATTTAATGATTTTCTGTGATGTCATCGATGCTGATCACCTAACCATCATATAAATTTTAGATTGATCTGTCAAACACTGTGGGCAGGAAGTTGATAAAAGGAAAACAAACATATAAACATATGCTCCTTGACAGAATTAAAAAATAAATGAATTATTACCTCAAATTATTCACATACATTAAAATAGAAAAGTTACAGAGACGTTTTTGGAAATCATTTACTAAGACTGACTAACAAGTGATATTACAGTAGTTTAATGTAGAGAATTTTTGTAGTAGTCAATAAAAACTAAAGTATAAAGTTAAAGACAAAATCAACAAATTAATAAAATCCAGGTTTTTGTACAATAACAAAGTAAAGTAATTATACTTAGTTACTTCCCACGTTGGCTCTGCCACCCACTGCAATTTATTTTCACTTTAAAGAGCTTCTCTGAAGAAGCAAGCAACAAATTACGTGGTCGATGTATGACTGAGAGGTCAATACATTGCACAATTTGTCCTCTGCTGCTCAATCTCATTTCATTATATGCCAAAGACATTTATCGCTTCTCTACAGAAAAGTGTTAGGGTTCTATTGGGGTTATCCGCCTCATCTATATGTAATTACATTGGGGACTCGAGAATGAGGAACTGGTCTGGTCAAATGCTGATGTATTCAGATATAACAAGCAGCACAAGCGTTGTACTGGTCACTCTTATTATGGTGCTACTGCTCATTTCTCAAACCAAACTTTTATTTATTTATGTTGTTTGTAAGTACCCTTCCCCTACCTTTAACCAATCCGCAGTAACGCTTACAGAAAAAAATATTTACATTATTTGTTTTATTTATTTATTTTGAAAATTTTATTAAAATGGGTGTTCAATGTCATTTTAAATTTTGGAAATACAGACTCCAGCACCCTTCAAAAGAACAAGATTTTATTTTTATTTTTATCATCATCATCATCATTATCATCATCTTCCGCTTGATCCGGGGTAGGGTCGTGGGGGCAGCAGCCTAAGCAGTGAGGTCCAGACGTCCCTCTCTCCAGCCACTTCCTCCACCAGGGAGGCATTCAGGAGGCATTCTAATCAGATGCCCGAGCCCCCTCAACTGGCTCCTCTCAACGAGGAGGAGCAGCTGTTCTACTCCGTGCTCCTCACAGATGGCTGAGCTTCTCACCCTTTAAGGTAGAGCCCTGCCACGCTGCGAAGGAAGCTTATTTCAGCCGCCTGTATCCACGATCTTGTTCTTTCGGTCATTACCCAAAGCTCGTGACCATAGGTGAGGATTGGAATGTAGATCAACTGGTGAATTGAGAGCTTTACTTTTGGGCGCAGCTCCCTCTTCACCACGATGGACCGGTACAAGCCCTGCTTTATAGCAGAGGCTGCACTGAACCGCCTATCGATCTCCTGTTCTATCCTTCGCTCACTAGTGAACAAGACCCCGAGATACTTGAACCCCTTCACTTGGTGCAGGACCTCATTCCAGACCCAGAGGGTGCATTCCACCATTTTCCGGCTGAGAACCATGGACTTGGAGGTGCTGATTCTCATCCTGGCCACTTCACACTCAGCTGTAAATCTTTCCAATGAGAGCTGGATGTCCCAGCTCGATGAAGCCAAAAGGACAAGATCATCTGCAAAAAGCAGAGATGAGATCCTATGGCCACCAACCAGAACCCCTCAACACCTCGGCTGCGCCTAGAAATTCTGTCCATAAAAATTATACACAGAAATTTATTTTTTATTCACAAACACTGTTTAGTGTGGAAGTGGGGAGCTGTTTACCTCGACTGGGGATGTTGTCGAGAGGTGAAACGAATACTTCAAGGACCTCCTCAACCCCACCAACATGCCCTGCGTGGAGAAGGAAGACCCTGGGGGTTCGGGTGGGTGTCCACCCATTGCGGGGGCTGAGGTCGCCGAGGTATTCAAAAAGCTCCTCGGTGGTCACACTCCGGGGGTGGATGAGATCCGCCCTGAATATCTCAGAGATCTTCGCTGACACATAAATAATAATAATAATAATAATAATAATAATAATAATAATAATAATAATAACAATAATGATGAAGTCTACAACACAATTTGCATGCAACAGTGGCCAAGGTCTACCAATGGCATTTACTCCCTACATGTAAAACTTGTACGATTTGAAAGGATGCAGATTAATTTAAAACGAGTGTTTGACTCACTCACTCTCTCATTTGCTGAACCAATTAATCTTATTAGGGTAGTGGAGAGGCTGGAGCAGACTACACCCTGAACAGCTCGCCAGACCATCGCAGGGTCATCACACACACACACACACACCATCATTCACACGCACACCTAGGGACAATCTCAAACAGCCATTTCGGCATGTGCATGTCTTTGGACTGTAGGAGGAAACTGGTGTACCTGGAGGATCCCACCATGACCAATCAAATCATGTAAATTCTGTGTAGTGTATACTAATAAGTAGATATCTGTGCATCAAGTTACCATTTGATCATGTGAAATGTGTGTGTGTGTGTGTGTTAGCTTTTTTTTTTTTTTTTTGGTGGTGGTTGGGTGTTATGTGGTACCTAATGTATGTGTGATTCGTGTAATCTAAAAAGCCATGTGGTGGTAGAAATTATACATAACCACCTGCTGCCCTCTCCAGACATTAGATGTGTCAGACATTAATTGTCAGTGGGTGGGAATAACATCTGTTTGCAACTTTTTATAGTGTTCTTGAATGCATTTTTGCAACCATGACCACTAAGAGTCTTTAAAAGTAGTCCAGATGTTCCATCTGAAAATATATGAAGTTTTGGAATTGATTGTTTTAAGAAGAGCAGCGAAGCTGACTGGATTTGACAGAAGATTTATTTATTAAGAAAAATGCCACCCTGCTGTTTGGCTGTGAATTTATGTGTGTAGCTTTAATTAACCAGCACTAATTGCATATGCATAGAGGTAGAAAGGCCTTATCCTTCATTTCACAGGCACTTTCTGTGAGAATAAATCAGTCAGGTTTTATAAGGTAGTGTCTTAGCTTTTAATGTAGTGGCAGACCACCACACAGTCAAATTACTGGTCAAAGTAGAATTAAATATGGGTAGCATTATTGGCTCTAAACTGATGTTTTGGCCCTTTTATGTAATATCTGTACTAATCAACCTTAGTATCTTGTTACAGTGTGTGGGTGTGAGTGTCTGTGTGTTTGTGTGTGCGTGCTTGAGAAATAGTGGGATGTATTAGGCTGAAAGCAAACAGTCAGTTCTCAAAGCTGATGTGTTGGAAGCAGGAATAATTTGTGTCTTTGACAAGAACCATTAAGATATGATGGCTAAACAAGTGTTTCTTTGTTTGTTTGTTTTTTCATCTCCAAAATGGGGTATTTATGGTATGCTGGTAAGTTCCTACCAAAGATGGTTAACTAGCTCGATGATGTGCATGGGAAGTGAAGGTTAATACGTCTTGTCTGATTATTTGCTGAAGGTGAGAGTGATATCTCTGAGTAGACCCAAAGATCATACCTGAAAGTATTATTGCTGATGAAGTGGTGAAGTGGAATTTTCTGTGGTACATAAATTAATAGAGTAATACACACATTGGAACTTCCTAGTATGGTTATAGCAAGTGTATTTGCTTGACCAATCAAATTTGTGCACCAGAATTATCTGGTATACAAAGAAAAATATTTCAAAATGAAATGGTGTGAAATGGTTCAACACATATTTATATAGGAACTCTTCACAGAAACCTCACTGTATGAACAAATGCCCAAATATGCAAACATTTTAAGCATGTAGGACTTTTAAAAGTATTTTGTTTAAACACTACTTGGCACTTGTAGCTGTAAGTAGAAAATGCCAGAGAAAAGTTCTTATCTGCCTGCAGCTCTTGATTTTGATCATAAAGATTTATTTAGACAGCTAGTAAATCACAGGCCCCAAAAGATCGTTTTTTGTCACCCATCACCTCTCATGCATCACTGCAGGAGTTGTTTATTGTCTCTCTTGCAAGAGATGTATTCAGCTATACATCAGAAAAAAGAAGGCTGACTGATCATGTCACTGAGTATCTTCCTACTGTAAGCTCTAAGAATGTCTTATGTGACAATGTATATGCAAAACATATATGTGTATATACACACTGTGTACCTATATATATAATCAAATATATGAATAGAGCCACAGAAGCACTTGCACAGATGGAAACTTTCCTTGCACTGTTGGAGACTTTTGTACAACTTGTTTAACTACTTTATTGTTAATAAAGTTCACTGCAGTTACTCTATGTTTTTGTCTATATTGGATTATATTTGGTTAGATGGCAATACATTTAGATGTAATTTGATTAGGTGTAGATTAGATTAGTTTTGATTGCGCTGGATTCAATTATTTTGGTTTACATTAGATAACAATTTATCAGACTGGATTAAATGAATTTCGACCACGTTTGCCAGCATTTAATTACTTTCGATTACTTTAGCTTACTTTTAATTACCAAAGATTAGATGATATTCAATTAGATTAGCTATATTAGTTGTATAAGTTTTGATTAAATCACACTGGGATATATTTGTTTAATTTAGATTACAACCCCGTTCCAAAAAATCTGGGATTTTGTGTTAAATGTAAATTAAAACAGAATCCAATAATTTGTAAATCTTCTTAATCTTTATTCTATTTACATTAAAATATATTTATTGTTGAAAGTGAGACACTTTTTTATTATTTTATGAAAAATATTACCTATTACTTATTACTATAATTTGATTTCAGCAACATATCACAAAAAATAGCTAGAAAAGCAAGTGGTATTAAAAAGAAACAGCTGAAGGAACATTTTGCAACTAATCTTGTTAATTGGTAAGAGGGCAATAACATATTTGGGTATAAAAAGTGCATCTGGGCAGAGGTTGGCTAATCTGATTGTCACTGCAGGGGCTCAGGAACACTTCCAAAAATCACTGTTTTTGAACACAGTACTCAGAGGTGAAGGCTTTTGAACCGAATGCTGAGAAGAAGCTGTAGGGTCTTATTCCTTTTGATTCTGGAGGATGAGTCCTCCGTATTTTTAAAAAGAAAAAGAATTTCAATTGTCTTTTTGTCTTACCACAGAACATTTTATATGTTTTCTATGTTTTATTGTGAATAAAATATAGTTTTATGTTGTTTATAAATCATTGGATTTTGATATAATTTATATTTTATTCAGCATTCCAACCTTTTTTAAAATCGAGGTTATAGATCAAATAACAGTGTATAAGGTTACAAGGAATTAGATTCAATTGTTTTAAACTGCAAATTAAATTATTATTATTGAGTTAGATTATACTGTATTGCATTAAATTATGTCATAGTGGCCGCTATTAATTCATGAGCCTTATAGAGATTTAAAGACAGAACACAAGCAAGAAGGAAGGAAAATAAAAAAAAAAGAAAAAGAATGTTTTACATGTAAAGTTACACTACAAAATTTAGTGTTTGTAGTGATAAAGTACCATGATAAGAAGAAACACTGAAAAATTAAGCTTATTTCAGTTATAAATGATGTGCTGTTTTGATCATTGGTTTGGTTGTGGATGGATTTTTTGACTTACTGAAATTATCGACTGTATGACCGACTGCATAAAACCAAGAGGTGAGTGAAAGCTGTTTACACTGAGGAATTCAACACATTCCTGTGTGATGTAAACTTTAATGTCTATCATGGAAGGAGAGTACTGTTTCGCATGGGCCACAGTGTGCCAGAATTAGTAATTGAGCTTATTTGTCTCTTGGGTTCACAGTGAGTTGGCTCTGAGGTAATGGATGAGGTTTTGCTACTTTACATTTCATTGGTACAATGTGGCACTTCTTGATTTGTGAGTGTGCTTCTAGAAGCATGTGAATGTCTCTGTAAGTCAGAAAAAGTACAAGTGGGGAACATGTTCCGTTCTATTGGACTTTACATTGTGTGTCATCAAGCACAACATAAGTATGGAAAAGGGATGGATAAGAAAAAAGATTTAATCAAGAAATACAAAAAAAAAAATTAAATTAAAATGTATTATTTATATTAAACATTTATTTGCAGATGGTGAGGTGGATGTTGCTTAAAAATATTACATTTACAGCATTTGGCTTTATTTAGAACAATTTATACAACTGCGCAGCTGAGGGTTAATGGGCCTTGCTCAAGGGCCCGACAGAGGTGATAGTGGGGATTGATCCGCTGACCTTCAGATCAGTAACCCATCGCCTAAACACTAAGCAGTGTGTTTATGTTATACATATATAATATATAATATTGTTTATATATAACATATATATAAACAATATATATATATGTTGTGTTAAGTAGTTTATGAGGTGAATTCTACCGCTTGATCCTACTAGTGTCGAGGGGCCTATCTTATCCAACTCTGGGAGAAAGAGGGGTACACCCTGAACAGATCGCCAGTCCATCACAAGGCCAACCATTCACACTCACACTTAGGGGCAATTTCGAACACCCAATTAACTGCAACTAACATGCTGGAGAAAACCAGAATACTCAGAGGAAACCCATGCAAGCACAGGGAGAGCATGTAAACGACACACAGAAACGCCCTCACCAAGCACAGAATTTGAACCCTGGACCTTCTTACTGTGAGGGCAATGGGCTAACCACTATGCCACTATGTCGCCCTGTTTATTATTATTTATTCACAATATTTTCTCATTTTTGATCGGTGGAAAGGCAAATAATACTTGATGTTCTTTTTTGAACCTAATTATCCGTAACTGATATTTGCTTATTTGTATATACTACAGAGGAACGGCACAATCTGATTGATCCACTATCAGGAAATTAAAGATAATCCTAAAATAGATCCTGAGTTGATAATGCTTGAATCAGACAATTCAGACATTTCAATGCTTATGATTTTAGATTGTTTTTTCAGTCTTGTGTTTCAATGTAGTTTATGAGTATAAACACAAACCTTAACAGAGTGTGGTTACTTAATACTCAATATGTACTATATTCTCAAGGAGTAGGCAATAAAAAGGTGCTATTTACTCTGCAATGCTTACATCTACGCTGAGCATACAAAACTCACCTATCCTGCCTCTGTAAAGGGTAAAATATAAGAAAAAATATGAAAACTATAATATTTTTCTTTTACTTTGCTTTCCTTTTTGTTTTACATAGTATATGCTAAAACTCTGAAAACGGGTTTAAAGAGATGTAACTACGAGGCTCTTATGCACCTGTGTCTCTCATGATTTAAAAAGATTTCATAATAAGCTATAAAACTCTTATTCTGGCATACCTTTTTGGTAATTTTTGGTATTATGTACTTAAGCAATTGCCTGCCTCAGGTTTTGTGGATGTTACTGAATTGAATAGTATCCTTGATGTCTCATCTTGGAAACTATTTAGCGACATCCACCTTGCCTTTCTGATTGGTTCACTGTCTTCAGTTAATAGATCTCAAAACAAAATTCAACAAAATTCCCTCCAAAAAATATAAAGAGAGCTACTCAATATGCCCTTTTCCTTTTTTCAAGCTGAAAAATCACTTTGTTTAAACTTTAAAAAATGCCATCTTGAAGCGTGCATCATCATTGCACCAAAATGGAAAAATAAATCATAAAAAACTATACAAATTCATAGAGACCTTTCAACTTTATTAGCACTAGTAGAGCAATAAGTTGCTCTGTTATGCTCGAAGTCAGACATATGCATGTGTGCCACTTTCATGCTTAAAATGCAAAAATAATCCATAAAAATATCTTTTGATTTGATTTATTATGTTTCCATATGCTTTATACTAAAACAGTTATTCACCCTAGGCTCAATGTTCTATCTCAGGAAATATTTAGCAATATTCACCAATAACTGTCGTTGATTACATGTAAAAATCTGGGTAACTAGCCACACTACCAAACATATTGTTAAAATTCATTTACACAATGGTGTAAACAAAATGAAGGATATTGATTACAACAGAAAAATGTGACTGAATTGTCAAATTCTATATAACTATGGAATGGATTACGAAAAGAAAAGGATTAACAAGGTTTGGGGGTATGATGCTAAAGGATTTTAAAAGGATTAGAGAAGGCATAAATGATATAGTAATGGATTAGGGCCATAAATGAGAGCAATAGATTTTCTTTTGACCCATAGTAAGAAAGATTATTTTGTTGTATAGGAGAATATGGCAATCGTCTTTTTGTGTTTCAATATGGTCAAAGCACTGAATTTGATTCCGTTGTTGTGCATCAGATTCGCCTGATGTCTCACATTATGATTCTCACACACAAGGCAGATGGTGCAAACTCAGTTCAGTGAGGATCAACAGCTCAAATGCTGTTGCGCATGCTGTGTAGTGTGCATGATTGGCCCGGTTGGGGATTATTAGAGGGGGTGATTTTCTAATTAAATCCAATTTAGTGTTTTGCAGCAGTGTAATATACTGTGCAAATCCTGAAATAGAGCTGTTAGAGCAATGCAGGGATAATGATATCAACTTATTCCTGGCTTTTTTGTTTCTCATGTACAAATCTCATGTACAGAACATAAATTAAAAAATTGTTACGTCTGAAAAGTTTAACTATTCTTTTAAAGCTATACATGACATATTTTTGTTATAAAAGTATAATTTAAAAAAAAAAAAAAAAACTCTTTGCTTATCCTTGTCTAAAATTAGTCACATGACACTATTTTTGGAATATCTACAACATTGGCGACGACGAAAAGGAAGATATACCAAAAAGACAGAGAGAGAAATAAATTCTGAGAGATGAAATAAAGTGAAGGGCGAACTGAACTTAATGTATAACTATGAAGTTGCTGGGTTTCTCTGTCACAGGTGTGTGTATAGTGTCTTTTTAAATGCTCGTTTGCAGTTCAGAGTTATAAGATTCTTATGCAAAATTATTGACTTTATTTTGAATGCGGGAATTTTTTTTTTCAAAGTTATTTCTGAGTTAAGAAATCGATTAGGATGCAACATATACTTACAGTTGCAACATGGACGTGTATGATGGTATAACACCACCACACCCCCCGGACCCCCATAAAAACTAACAGAACACTAGTTCCTGTTGTCTTTATGATTGTTTTCGAATCCCAACTTTATTTGTCTGCCAGGGCAATTGTTAATACCTTGATACCTTGATTTTGAGCATCAAGTCATTAAATGATTTTTGTGCTTCTCCAGCCATGACACTGCAAATTCTGCTTCTAGTTACTAGCTGTTTTTGTACCAAATCTTTTTTTTTAATTAACTGATTCCCTGTTTTGCTTTGGTCTTGTTATTAACATTTCTCCAGAAATACTTTGGAGTAGTCTTCACACCTTCACCGATTTTTGATTCATACAATCTGTGTGCTTCTCTGATAGTATTAGCCAAGCGGTTCCAAAAAAACCAGAATTTCTCATAATCTTGATTCAAGCTGGTACGTTTGTACTTTCTCCCAGGCGCCCGTTTTTTCCCTTAACAGTTTTTCTAGCTTCTAGTGATATCCACTTAGGTCTAGGTTGCTTTTTTGGATTAGTGACTGATTTGGGCTTGTCTTCAGCAATGTAGATTACATCAGGGTCACTTGTTTCCACGACGGTAACTCCAGGGAGGTACCATAGTAAATAATCAGCAAAAAGTTAAATTTTTTATTGTAGTAAAGTTGCATTTTTTATTGTGTTTTCTATAATTTATTCTATTCCACTTTCACTCAGATACGTCATATGTACCTTTAAATAAATTAATTATTTAATTTGTTTGCCAAACAGCTTATTCCTCCAAAGTGAAGGCAATGGGGTATAGCCTGAATAGCTTGCCAGTCCATTGTAGGGCCAACATACACAACCATTCACACTCACATGCACACCTAGGGGTAATTTCTGTTGTTGTTGTTGTTGCTAAAAATAAATCATGTTAGTGTGCATGTGTTTATTTTCATCACCTCGTCATAAAAACAACATGGATCAATGCACGGTTTGACTGGTGGCTCAAGGCATTTTATCTACACAATATATAATAATGGAGATTTCAACAGGTGTTTCACGGAGTACATCGAGAGGAATGAGTAGACATTGCTGTTACAGTCTTTGCAAGAGTGCAAGAGTTAAAGATGCAGACAGTGATTACATGCAAGGAGTGGGCAGGTAGACTTTACTAAAGCCAATGACTGAAAGAGAGAAATGCGAGAGATGGTTGAGCGATGGTTCACTGTGGCTAAAATGAAAAAGTGGACATATCTGTGCTAAACACTTTGTAGGCGGAAATGGACCCACCCTTGTACATCCTGATCCAGTGCCATGAAATTACACAGTCTGCCAGGAAAAAAAAAACCTACTCTGCCAGCAGCTTTAAATGTAATTGTAATTATAGCCTGCTTTAATTATTACATAATATCCTACAGTGCCACAAGTGGAAACACTGCCAACAGTAGCTTTGTTTTCACAATGTTATGGCTCTCTATTAACAAAGAAATTTGTTTCATGCTTAAGCCTTTTCTTCATGTGACTTCATGTGACTTTTTTCTTGTTATTGGTGCAGTGATCATTTTTATATTAAAACAATGCTAATGTCAGTG
>JAOUQZ010000025.1:6906000-6932101 GCA_028564935.1 Neosilurus hyrtlii
CATGTGACTTCATGTGACTTTTTTCTTGTTATTGGTGCAGTGATCATTTTTATATTAAAACAATGCTAATGTCAGTGTGATTTCTACTGAAACAAAAGCATATCACCTAGTATGCAGAAGCTGAGACACATATGGACAACTTACTGCTTTGACTTGTTGCCTCTTTAGAAGAGATTTTGCTCAACAGTCTGTGGTTTCTTTTCCTCTTCATAATGCAGCATACATTTAAATAGGAGACAGATCTGGATTAGCAGTGGACCAATCAAACACATGCACTCTGTGTCTTGTGCAGAATGAGGCCTGGCTTTTTCCTGCTGAAGGCAGCATGGACTTCCCAGGAAGAGATTTTGCCTTGATGGCAATATAGGTCTATCCGAAGTCTCAATGTACACTTCTTAATTAATGGTACTTTCTCACAATCAACTCACCAATGCCATGACCACTGATACATCCCTGTACCATCACAAATGCTGGATTTTGCACAGTTTTGCTGATGATGTAAATAATAGTTTTTGTCTTTTGTGCAAAGAACTGACATGTGAACTCATCTGATCACAGCACGCTGTTCAATTGGTCAATAAAAGATGAGCTTGGGCAATGAGAACTCGGCTGTATTTCTGCATAAAATTAATGTATGGCTTTCCCCTTGTATAATACAGTTTTAGGTTGCATATCTGTATGTAGGTCGGCATGGTGCTGTAGAGGTTTGCACATCCGCCTCACAAAAAGAAGGTCCTGGGACTGAGTCTGATTTTTATTTTATATGTAATTTATATAAAATATAATAATTTATATATTTATTTTGGATTATTGAAGGTCAGGGATTCAAGCCCCACTTTCAATGAGTTGTCGTTACTGCCCCCCAGTGCAGTTAACTGGGTTATCAAAGGCCAGCCATGTCTCTCACTGTCTATGGTGAGACGTATGTAAAAGAACCATTGCTGATTTTCGTCAGAAGTAGACTGCATAGCTGTCAGTGTGTTCTGCCCTGGCCCTGCGATGGCCTAGCGAGCTGTCCAGGGTGTACTCTGTCCTTGCCCAGAGTCAGCCGAGATGGGTCTCCCTGTGACCCTATTTAGGATTAAGCAGTTCAGAGAATGAATGAATGATAAACCTTTCTTGATGCAGTTTTGGAATCAAAATTTTTTGAAGCCCTGAAATTAAAATGTTAGCATTCTAGTGACGCCTTGTTGTGCATTCATCATTGAGAAAGGAGATGAACAGCTTGTGGCCTAGTTAGAGCTTGTTCATTTTACAGGCACACCATGTGGTTTTGATTAATAGACTCTAATTATTGGCCAAGTCAATGTGTAAACACTTTTGGTTTTTCATGCTGTGAATCAACACTTCCCATGGTCCAACATCAGAATAACATTTTGGTTACTGATCCCCATGTTCTGCCTTCTGAAGTGGTCACAACTAACTTGTGTATCTATTTCTTTCATCCTCTTCAATAGGTTCTTTATATATACAGTACATGAAATTTGCAAGAAAAGTTGAATAACCTCATTATTTTCATGCTCTGGTATTGGCTGATGTTAAATATTACATAGTAAAACAAAAATATCTATTTAAAATAATTTGCTCATCATAATAGCAGTCATTTCTTCTTTAGGGGATACAAATTTCCTCACACTTCCCCAAAGCATAGCCCATTTGTCATTAGGTATTTTCTGTGGGTATAAATGGCTATAAGTTGTGTTTGTATGTCAGAATATCACTGGGCCTCAGTTATGAAAATCTTCTTAAGTTGTTTTGTTGTTGTTGTTCTTAAAAAAGTTTCTAAGAAAAGTTTACGTCGGATTCATGATTTTTTAAACCTCATATTTGCTCAAGCTGTGTTCTTTGAATCCCATTTTCTTCGGAAATTGCATGCACAAGCCATTTGCTCAAATTAGCATAGGTGAACAGACGTGCACACAAATATTTGTGGTACCGGAAGCGGGAGAATCTAAAAGAAGGAAGAATTTAGCTTCCACTGAAGTTGAAATGCTACTGCAGGACAAAAATTCCAGATCTGATATTTCATTCAGTAACGTGAATAGTTGATATAAGGCCGCAGTTCAGAGTGAAGCCTGGCATGCTTAGTAGTGCAGTTAATGCACAGGAAACACACCAAACACAGGCATGAGATGCTGGAAACTGGTGTCTTTCGCACCTTTGCTGGTGTGTAAAACAGCTTATCACTGGCTGTATTAAACTGATATACTGTATCTAAAAACATCAGTGTATCACTGATCTCGTAATGCAGCACATCACTGTAAAAACAAAAACCTGGAAAAAGGGAGACCACATTTAACAGACGGTTATCAAAGTCACAGATGAGTTGGACACTAATTGAGTGGTACCGTTGACCGATGGAATGGATAAAGAGAGGGCCCAGGGCAGTCACTACTTGAACATCTGGAGATACCTGGTTGGAGTGTTGGGTACAGGCCTGCATTACTGGCTCAAGGTGCACACCCAATTTCGAACCCATTTTATAAATTGGACTTCACACATAAATTACATTGGCTTCAGAGATGCGTTGTCTCCTAAGTGCACAAACTGCAGTTTCTTCTTGTAGTGGTAAGTAGGCCATTTTACCAGTCTTGAAAGAATTGGTCTACAACTGCCCTATAAATCCTGTAAAGCCATGGTTTTCAATGAACCTAATTGATATGTTATGAAGTGATATTTATTTGCATGATGCTTTGTAACATTATGGAAATAATTATTTTAAAATATTTCTATGGTAAAAAAAAATTTTCTGACATCATATATGAATTGGAAAAATTTAATTAAATTAAAAAGAAGGGAAATAGTGATTTTGCAACATTAGTTCGGTGCCTATATGTGTTTAAGAGAGCTCTTTTATGCTCGTAGATTTCATTTGTAGCTAAGAACAAATCCCAGATCAGAAAGTACTGGTGAATACAAGAATCTTTGTGAAAAGAGTCTTAGTAATATTAAAAAATTAATTCCTTCATAAAAACAGTTGGTGAATGAGGCTCATTGATTAAAAAACTCACAATAACTCTGAACATTACCATCACTAGATCTTAGTCACCTTTTAAATTTTTTTTTGTAATCTATTCAATGTCTTATTTTAAACTGACTTTTGTGCAAGTTTATCCCGTGACCCAGTAATGCCATGTTTCTGAACTGTTTTTATGTTGCTCTATGCTCTGTGATGTATGGGGTTCGTTTTTATTCCAAATCTTATTTTAAGCCATACATTTTACCTACGCACACTAACATAAGGGGGAAATGTGATTTTAGGGGGAAATATAATTTTCTTTTAAGAACAGTGATGATTATAGAGATAGAAGGCTTGCAAGCAGTGAGTAGGGAAAAATACATTATTTCTCCTCAACTGTTATTCAACATAAATTTGCACAGGGCCTTTAACCTTCAGCTTTTCTTTCTCTTCCTTATTTTGAGGAGAGGACAGCATATTCCTTTGACAGGTTGATGGATGAGCACAGATGACTTTTATCTTTTTTTGCAGTAAAGGCTGGCAGCCACTCAGGGCCTACGCAGCAGAAATAAATAAATGGACAGAAAATGACCACAGCGTCACCACTCCACTTTTTGAAAGCATTTTATTAGAGCATGACAGAAGGCGTTGTAGTCAGTAAATCTTTACTGATAATGGATTTGTACATTTATATCAAATAAATAGGTTTGGTGAGGCTTGTTCCCTATTCTGATCTACCTTGTGCTTTAACGTCACTGTCCCATCACGTGTTTTTATGATTTATAACTTTTATTTGTAAAGCATTTGTGTTTTGTCAGCTAAAAACAAGACTGCAAAGAAAATCCAGAACTGGTCTGTCATACACGAAAACAGGTCGGAAACATGGCATTATTGTATATAAGGATGGAGAGAACATACAAACTCCACAGAAAAACACGGCCCCAGGAATCAAACCCATGGACATATATACAGTGTTCTAAAAAAAACAGAGAATAAGAACCAAAACGCTGGTTGTCCTCCTGACAGTACATATATTATCTCAATTTTAAATTAATTGTCCTTAATGAAGTATCAATAATGTTATAGGAGTACAAAACCTGCATACTATTTTAATCTTCAAATATATAATGTTGCAATTTCCCCTCCTTCAACTTTCCCCAGTCTCCCCTTGCCTGTTTTTAAAAGCAAATGCAAGGGATTATTGACGAGAGAGAGAAAGAAAGAGAGAGAGAGAGAGAGAGAGAGAGAGAGAGAGAGAGAGAGCGCTCATGTCTCTACCACGTTTCCAGCACATGCACCTGAACCGGAGTTCTAATGCTTCCCTTAAGTTTTACATTCCTCCATGAAATGCACATCTGTCTTGTAGTTTGAGTGATAATTTTTGTTTGTTTATGAATTAGTTTGAGTTCAATTAAAAGCCTCTAGTTCAAGTAAAATCATGGTGACAGATATAATAACATTATTCTCACATTATAGCTCAATACGAAGGAGTTTTGATGGCCAAATCCCAAATGCAAATGAGGTTAAAAAAGTCCACCATTTGCAGCTATTACATCCTTACAGACCTTTGTAATTATAGCTGTCAATTTGATGAAGATGAAGAAATTTCACCCCATGCTTCCTGAAGCACCTCCCACAAGTTGAACTGGCTTGATGGACACTTCTTTTGTACCATATGGTGAACCTGCTCCCAGGGTTAAGATCTGATGGCACTGGCCATTCCAATATAATAATGTATATGTGGGAAACTGGATCCACTTAATCTACAAACATTTGCTTTGTTTTCATTAGCATAATGCACAGTCAGTAATTTTATTTCTCAGGTTAACTAACATAACAAAGCATAGAAATATAAAATTAATTCTGAACAATACATTTATTCATTATTTTTAGTAATTATAAATGTCTCTTTTTTTTTTACTGAGGCTTTATGTCTTTTTCTCTTTTTTGCTCACATTGCTTAATACAAGCATGATATTTCGGCTAATGTAGTGTTAAAGGAAAAGTCCATCCAGAAACATTAGTTACTCCGTCTACCATCCATGCTGATTGTCTGACAGGGCTGCAGGAGAAGCTAGAGGGCAAGAGGCAGGGTGGGTCCACCCTGAACAGGTCACCAATCACTTATACGCACTTCAGAGTAAACAAAAAATCTATTGAACAATGCATGAAGAACATTCTAACTCTACACTGAAAGGCCCTTGACAACTGAAAAAAGTGGAATGCTGTCCAAAATATAAATAAAAACAAAATGAAAAAAAATTTCAAATGACATAAACCCATATATTTTGTGCAAAAAATGTTTTTTCTTCAATTTGTTCTTCAGAAAACTTGTAAGAAAAGTCTTCGTCAGACTCAAGATGTATCTTAAAACTTGGAATTGTTTGCAGATGTGTTCTTAATATGGTGAATCCCAGTGTCATTGTAAATTGAAAGTGCGTGCCAGATGCTTTAATTAGCATAGGTAAAAGCCCTCTAAATCTATTTTGAATATGATTTGAAAATCATGGCGTTGTATTTTTATTTACATTCTTCACAGATTCCCAAGTTTTTTGGAATTTGGGTTGCAATAAAACTAAGTACAATTTTCTCATAACACACTCAAAATTATGGCATTGCTTTTGACAGCTGTCACACAAATTTTGTTTTCTTCTACAGGAATATCAGTCGTGTAATACACTTCCCTGTCCTGATCTGAAGAAAACAACACCATGGACACCTTGGACCCCTGTAAACATCTCAGATAATGGAGGCCATTATGAACAGCGATTTCGCTACACATGTAGGGCACGAGTGGCGGAGCCGAGCATGCTCGAGGTTGGGAGGCAGAGGATTGAAATGCGCTACTGCTCCAGTGACGGCTCTACTGGCTGTTCCACCGATGGTAAGCTCTTATTCATCCTTCTGTAAGACCATTATATATATCCTCGTATGTTATAGCATTCTTATCTCCCCGCTGTCTGCCGATCTCTGTGTGATGGAGTGTGTGTGTGCGGTGGCTGTAGGGCGAGATGCTTCATCGTTTTTGTCTGTTATCGTGAAGGCAGCATGATGTGTTGAAGTGAATAATGTCATTCTCTTTCACTCTCTCACTCCCTCCCCTTTACTATTGATTTTCCATTGATTTATAGTACCATAGCTGGTACCATTCTGTCACCCCATTTGGGGAAACAATAAACCTCTGTAAAAAGAATTTACCCAGCTTGTGCAGAAGGCCTAATGCGCAAACAAGAAATTATAATAATAATCATGAAGAAACAGTCCTTTTCTTTTTTATTTTGGTATTCAGAATTTATCAGTTATTTATGGCATAAGCCACTATAAACCAGTTAGCATATTAATAACATTATTATATGTATATTTAACTTTGTTAACAGAATGAAAGAAACAAATAACATACAGAAGCAGTTCCTTTTTAAATGATGTAGGTATCTGGCTTTGAGTCCCGTCTAGGACTGGTATCATTTATAAATAAGTACCATAAATAAAGTTGTATTTTTTTGCTCTATTTCAAAATGCAGTTTTTTAGGAGTGTGAGTTTCCCTTGTGCTGCATATTTGTTTGAAAGTCCAAGATATTCTGTCCATAGCTGTAAAGTCCAAGATATTCTGGTCACAATACAATGTCAAGAACACCTTTGGTTGAGTCCGAGACCGGAACTTGAGTTCGAGTCAAGACTGTGTTCACTGTGCTTTGAGTCCAAGTCAATGCTGAATCCAGATGAGAAACAAAATCAAATCAAGACAAAAAAATCCTCTTCAAGATCACACTGTTCTGAACAAGCTCACTTGACAACAGATAAAGCATCTTGAGTCTGGACTCGAGTCTAAGACCAAATATGAGTATTCCGCTGGTTCTGGTGGGCATTCTCTAAGCTTGTCATTGGTCTAAGATGCAAATGTTTTGAAAACTATTGCTGGAACATACTGTAGATGTGTTGTAAGCCTACTACTGGTCATGTAAGCTCTAAAACAATTAGTATCAATTGTGAAATTATCAGACCCAGGTAATAGTTTTATTTCTCTTATTGTCTTAATAGAATTATAAAAATTATTACCTATATAAAATAATTATTAATCACCTTTTAAACAATAAGTGAGAACTCAACAGCAATGAACATTGTAAAATAACTATTTTAAATTATTTTAAATTATTATTATTATTATTATTATTATTATTATTATTATTATTATTATTATTATTATTATTATTATTATAATTATTATTTAGATTGTTGAACACCTTTGAAATGCCAGTTTTCGTGAACAAAAAGTAAATAAAACACTTTTGTACTTTTTCTCTCTTACATCCTTTGTCTTTCTCACATCTTCAATTCAATCTAATTCTCTCTCATATCTCTTTCATGCTGTCTCTTTTTCTCCATCGTCTTCACTATATATCCCCACTATCATTCCGTTCATCTCTCTATTTACCCCCATCCCGTTATTTTTTTTTTTTCAGTTTTCCATCTTCATCCATCCAC
This sequence comes from Neosilurus hyrtlii, assembly GCA_028564935.1. NCBI lineage: Eukaryota > Metazoa > Chordata > Actinopteri > Siluriformes > Plotosidae > Neosilurus > Neosilurus hyrtlii. The sequence goes on from JAOUQZ010000025.1 coordinate 6,913,443, forward strand.
ACAAACACACCACCTACACAAAGAACATCACATACAGTGGGACTTTACCCTCACTATTGTAAACAAGCTGCTATTAACACTTCATAAACAAGATGTAAATTAATGTGTTGTTGAGCACAAAACAAGCCAATTAAAAGCAGTCTGCTTTCAGTAAAACATGTTTGGTGTCACATGTTATTGTTGGGATTGTTAGTTGCCTTACTACAGCAGCTAATCTTCATCAACCACCCACCAAGAAGCAATGAAGTGGAGCATGCACACACACACACACACACACACACACACACACACACACACACACACACACACACACACATACATATGTGTATATGTATTACACATCCTTTGTTCTTCCTTCTTTTGCATTTTCAAAACTTTAGGCCAAAGAGCAAAGACCCTGGTATCGTAAGCCCTACTGGGATGGCATCAGTAATAAAATAGGCATTTGTCTCCCCTGTGATTAAAACCCTTACATCCAGGCAGCAGTGGAGTAGAGTAACGGTTTAGTAAAATATCAAAGGAACACCAGTCCATCAGCCAACATATGTTTAATGTCTTTCTGTTTCTTCTTTCATTCAGCACTAAAGTAATTCTTTTCTGAAAAAGCAATGTCAATTTTATGTGAAAATAGCAGCTGTAGTTTGTTTTTAAAGAAAAACTACATTTCCATCTGCATCGTTTTCCAGTTTCTGATGCAGTTTTGTTGTTGGCTGAACTTCACAGAGCTCAGCTATAATGAAGTTTTGTTAATGTTTAAAGATTACAGCAGGTCACATTGTGTCCTTAACCTGTAGTTGTAAAAAGGGGCTCCAGTGACACTTAAGTGTAGTCAGTGGTTATGCAAGTGTTTTGTTACAGAGGTTTAGTAAGCTTATTAAATTTATTTTAGATATTAGAATTATTTGAATATTAGAATTTTTCCTTGTGTTTATTTGAATGTGAATTCTAATTCTAAATAAGTGGGCCCATAAGTATAATGTCAACATGAATAAATAAAGCATCATGAATCTAATAAAAAAGTAATTTAAAAAATTTATATGTTCTGGCTGTGGAAAGGTTAAGCTTAAGCATATAAATATACACTCCACTATATAGTCATATCAGGAATTGAACAAGACCATGTGTGGTAAAATGTTTAATTTCTCAGCAATTTATACCATAGCAGTTTGCCAGTTGTTATTTTTTAATATAAGAAATTTCAGTTCTTGCTAAGGTCAAAGGTCAAAGCAAGCATAAAATCCAGAGGAAAGGGATTCTATTTTTTGAAATTGAAAGTGGAATTTTTGGAATTGAAAGTGCATGGCATAAGGTCTAACTAACATAAGTGAGCGCCCACAGAATCCCTATAATAGAACATAGGGATGTGTGCACACAGGAGAAAGTGACAGAAATCTAACAGGGGGAGAACTTTATTTTCTTCAAAAAAAAATTCTGCAGCAGGAGGTAAATTCCAGATGAGATATTATATTCAGTAGTGTAAATAGTGAAGAAATAAAAAAGTGTTTTACCCGAAATCAAAGGCCAAGAAAAACATTGCCAAACATAAGCGTTAGTTGCTGGCAACAAGCAGCTGTGTGTACAGGTTTTAGGCTGATGAGCTATATCCAAACATCCACAATGTTCCAATGCAGCATGAACAATAAGAACAAAACTATGGGAAACATTTAACAGATGGTTCAGGGAGTCGCAGCTGATTTATATATTAATTGAGTGTAAGTGGTTGAGCTATGGGAATGAATCTGGAGAGGGTGAGCGCATGGGGACAGTCTCTTGTGCCTATAATGTTGGTTGAACCAGCAACCGAATGAAATCCCTTGATTGGAAACTGTTTATGTTTAGGAAAGAAGAATTTAATGTATTGTTTGGCTAGTAGATTTCTACACTTAAGGACTCTCAGGAGAGAAAAGCCGTCAGTACCTGAACAGCTGGTGCTTCCTGGTTGTAGTGTCGGGTATGGACTCAGTGGTACTGGTGTTGCACAGGTCAATGAGAAAAGCACTTGGCAGTTGAAAATGGTCAGCAGAAAGTTGGTTGGTCTTCGCGATCAAATCTGCGTGGGTTTCAAAGATGCAATGAACAAATCTGCGTGGGTTTCAAAGATGCATTCTCTCCTTAGTACATGAGCTCAGATTTATTATACTAAGAGTAAATATGCCATTGTGCCAATTTTGAAAAAATTGATTCTTGATTACCCTATAAATAGTGCTATCAATCTATTAATCTTATATTAAATAAATCATGGTTTCCAATGAACATAATTTATACATCATGAAGGCTATGCATTTGCATGATGCTTTGTAACAAAATAGAAATAATAATTTAAAAAGTTTAAAATGGAAAAAATATCAGTCTCTGACATCATATTATGAATCGGAAAAATTAAAGAAAATTTAAAAAGAAGGGAAATATTAGTGATTTAGCGACGTCACTCTGGCACCGGTATGTGCGTAAGAGTGCTCTTTCGTGTTCATAGGTTCCAGTGTAAGTGTGATGGTTGTTTGTATGTGTTAGCCCTCAAATGGACTGGTGAAATGTTCAAGTTGTAACTATAAACAAGATAAACAATACAGATAAGGGATAAATAAATTAATTATTTTCGATATACTGTAAGTCCCTGTGAGGGAGTTTACAATAACAATGATATATTAGGACAATTAAAACTGTGCATAAATGCAGTTATGAACTGAGTTTTAGTCAGCAGTACAGTCAAAACTGATTTTATAGAATGGTAATTATTTGGTATTTTAATAATCAGACTAATATTTAAGTAGTTTAATTAAGTTTATAAAATACAGTTAATCTCCCAATAATGATTGCTTTGTGTTTTAGTGGGTCCCTTGGTACAAAAAGTTTTAGAACACATCACAACTGCATGGAATTTAAGGTACATACAGTATTCACAGGGTGAGGGGAGATGGAAACACATCAGCACTGCTGTGCTGATAGAAATAAAATGACTGGAATCACCTAGAAAGAAGAGTTGCCGCAGTATCATGTGGAGAGCTAATCTTACTGAATACGGTTCTACATAGTGAGCACATGAATTGTTATTTCATCTGAGCAGTTATCTCTCCTTAAATCCATTGTTAACCATCCAGCTGTATCTGATGAAGCCTTTTTATTCTTATTCACCCAGGCATGATACATCTGTGAGTGCTTGTGGCAAGTAATTAACTTATTTTGTGTGTCATCTTATAATTGTTCCAGCACAAAAAGTGTGTATGGCAACCATCAGTGGGGTTATGAAGGACAATAAACTCATTCTGAATCAATCTAAATATATAAGTAAACAAAGACTGCAAGCTATGTATTATCAGTACTGCGCAATCACATTCAAAACTCTTTTTTTAATGGAATTGATTACTCTTAAGTATTACCATGATTTGTGCACATCACAGAGGTTTGACTTTAGTAAATGACAGTCCTTATGAACGGCACAGCCTCTGTGCTTAATCTTTACAGTGAATTTAACATGGCTTTGTCCTTATGTGCATGAGAACTCAAGTAAAGTAGGCATGGCTGCTGGGCCTATCAGCTACAGCAGAAAATGCATGGCTTCTCTGCCTTTAGCTCCAGTGAAAAAGGTGTGGCCACTATGCTTGTCAGTCACCGTGAAAGATTCTTGGCCACTTTGTGTATCGGTCCCAAAAAAAAAGGCATTCATGCCTCTAAGTCCCTGTGAAGGAAGCATAGCCTTTATTTCCCTTTAAAGATCACTGGCCACAGTCTATGACTTCAAATAGCAAAGCTTTGGCTTTTGCACCTGACACTTTTTAAGAAGACAGCATTATTTCCATGCATGCAAGTCTCAACAAGAAAGCCTCTGTGCTTCTCAATCCCAGAGGTGTTGTCAAAGCATTACTGTACAATTTCCTATCCCCATAGCAATGGGACAGAAAAAATAAATATAATCTTTCTGGAGTCTGTATCAATACGCTTTTTTTAAGCATTATTTCTGCAATAACGGTTTACTAATGCTTATCTGTAAAAACTCACCTGCACTAAATGAAAGGCTAGACTTCAAATCAGCCTAGAAAGCAAAATGTCAAAGAAAAGGGCATCAAAGCTTCAAAGTTCTGATAGAACAGAACCAAGTTTGTGATGTGCAAAAAATGACATAGTAACATCTATGGAAGGGCAAAACTGATTATCAAATGCTCTGGCTTGATTAACTTTTTTACGAAAGGCTTACGGTTCTTTGTAGACATGTCACCCCACCTGCCAGTTTTCAGTTAGAAATATAAAACAAAATCCATCATAACATTATAGTAATAATAATAATAATAATAATAATAATAATAATAATAATAATAATAATAATAATAATAATAATAATATATTCTCATTATTATTTTATAATGTTATGAAATTATTATTATTGTTGTTGTTGTTGTTCTAGTTGTTGTTGTCATTATGGAGTTTCTCACACACATGCAGAGTAAACCCTGGACAGCTTGCCAGGCCATTGCACAGCAGACCATTCAGAGTGCACATGCTTGGGCCCTGTCCACCACTGAAATTGTGTACAAAGAGCATGTGAGCATCAACACTTGACCATGGAGCAATAGAAGAAAGTGGACTAATCTGATGAATCACATTTTGGTTCATGGTTGCATTGTTTTCATGGGGAAGAGATGGCAATAGGACGGATTGTACAAAGTAAGCAAGCCACCAGAAGCAATGTGATGTTCTGGGCGATGTTCTGCTGGGAAACCTTGGGTGCTACTTGTGGATGTTACTTCTATCTACCTAAACATTGTTAAAGACCAAGTACCCCCTTTATATCAAAGGTGTTTCCTAACTGCAGTACCAAAAAATAAGCCCTGCCATATGGCAAAAAAGTTCAGGAATTTTTAAAAAACGTATTGGCGTCCATATTCTCTGTCTGTTGGAAGTCCAAACTGTGGAGACCCCAGGAATTACAGGATTTGCTACAAACTGCTTCCTGCCAGTCCAATCCTTGATGTGTTTGAAATATCTTGGCTGATTGGTTACTGGTCTACCAATCTCACAGCTGTCATACTTGTTCTACTTTTAAAAAATGTATGTCCACATTCATCATATGTCCACATTTTCTCCTCACCAAATGCCCTCCCTCTTATCCAGCGATGATAAATATTTTTCAAGCTGAGAAGAATACAAACCAAAAACAAGCTTTTGGCTCTGATGGGATACCTCAGAGAGTTCTAAAGGACAGTGAACTGAGTGAAACTCATTGTGTGACATCTTAAATCATTCCAAGAAGGGATTAATCCTCAACAGCAGAAAAAGGCAAATGTCAACCCTATTTTCAAATGCCAACCCACCTCAGTTGATCAATCATGATCGATATCACCAATCCCCCAGCTTAGCAATATAGCAGAGGAGTGTTCGGTGAAACAGAGGTGAAGAGGATATATGTCCTAATCTTGATTCTGCTCTGTTTCGTAACTGGTCTGAAAGATCTGCTCATGCACTAGTGAGTACAAGTCTTCTGAAGCTCCGTCCACCAATGGTATCAACACAACCATTCATTTTCAAAAGATTTTTACAATCTTGACCTTTATTTAGCAGTGCAGTTCATAGGCTATCACTGGGCCAAATTGCAAATAGCATTTCTGCCTCACAACCCCAGAGCTACCCCTTTCTACTTGGCTTTACACTGGGTTCTCCCACCTCCCAAAACATGTTGATACCTTGGTTAGCAATGTAAAATAGTCTCTGAATAAATAGTTTTTATCACTGCTAGCGTTTTGGCCATGAAGAGTCTCTGCCCATCTTTCTAGTGTTCCTTGCTCCAAGATTCTAGATTTACTATAATGAGCAGCAACTTATGATCAAAGATTTTGGACAATATGATTGCTGCCCTAAATTTTCTTTAATGATGCTTGTTGGAGTTTCCCTTTTGACCACTATGTACATCAATAATGCCACAGAGCTACCGTGGCTTGCAAACGTATTTATACCCCTTGAGTTTTTCCACATTTTGTCATGGAACAATTATAAATGTAAATGTATTTTATCAGGATTTTATGTGATAGACCATTCACATAAAATTTGAAAAGATAAATAAAAATTTAAAAGAGTACTATAAAGAGAGGCATTGCTGAAAGAAAGTCATGAGAAGTCCCCTTTGCAGTTTGCCACAAGCCATGTTGGGGACACAGCAAATATGTGAAAGAAGGTGCCCTGGTCAAATGAGACCAAAATGACATTTTTTTGGCTGAAATGCTAAACACTATATGTGTATGAAAGCTAGCACCGAGCATCACCCTAAACACATCATCCTGCCATCAAACATGGTGCTGGCAGCCTCATGTTGAGCGGTTGCTTTTCTTCAGTAGTGACAGAGAAGCTGGTTAGAGTTAATGGAAAGATGGTTGAACCCAAATACAAGGCAAGAAAACCTGTTGGAGTCTGCAAAGACATGAGACTGGGGCCGAGGTTCACTTTCCAGCAGGACAGTGACCGTAAACATACAGCCAGAATTACAATGGAATGGTTTAGATCAAAGCACATTCATGCCTTAGAATGGCCCAGTCATAGTCCAGACATACATCCAACTGAGAATCTGTGGCTAAATGTAAAAATTGCTGTTCATAGACCTTCTCTATCCAATCTGACGGAGTTATGGCTATTCTGCAAAGAAGAATGTGCAAGATTTTCAGTCTCTAGATGAGCAAAGATGGTAGAAATATACCCCAAAAGACTTGCAGCTGTAATTGCAGTGACAGGTGGTTCTACAAAGTATTGGCATGGGGGCTGAATACAAATGCATGCCGCACCTTTCAATTTTTCATTTGTAAAAAAATATATTGAAAACCATGTATAATTTCCCTTTTACTTCACAATTATACACCACTTTGTGCCGGTATCTCACATAAAATCCCAATAAAGTATATTTAGGTTTTTGGTATTAACGTGAAAAAATGTGGAACATTCAAGGATTATGAAACCTTTTGCAAGCCACCGTATATGAGGCTGTGAGCACATTACTTAATGATTTGTGCAATGTCTAAAAAGGTGAGCAAATTTATGATCATCTGAATATATTTGACTAATAAGTTATTCAAAGAACAAAAAGATAAATAAATAAATAACCTTCCAGTCTTATTACTCTGTATTTAGGTATTTTAGCAAGGAGGTTTTATTAAAATGACTGCCCTATAGCTTCACAATTTAAATGTTTGATCCAGCATTCAGTGTTTTTCTTTTGTTTGTTTTTTTAATCAGTGGGTATAAAATGCCTCTTGCTCACATACAGCTGGGATTGGTTCCAGCTTCCTCTGCAACCCTGATGAGTTACAGATAATGGATAGATGGATGGCTGACATGGTTTTTGTTGGGGCTCTGTCTCACCTGCCCCTCTAGAGAAGCCACCACTCACTGTGACAGGAATAACTAGAGAATCACTGATAGAGTGCAAGGTACCTCCGCCAGGCACAAATGTATTATTTTAACTTGACATAGTTATAATTAGGAGGCGGCACGGTGGCGTAGTGGTTAGCACGTCTGCCTCACAGCAAGAAGGCCTGGGAACAGTTGCCAGCTTGAGCGTTTCTGTGTGGGTTTGCATGTTCTCCCCGTGCTTGCGTGGGTTTCCTCCGGGTACTCTGGTTTCCTCCCACAGTCCAAAAATATGCGCTGTAGGCTAATTGGCTGTTCCAAATCGTCCCTAGGTGTGAGTGCAAGTGTGAATGGTTGTGTGTGTTGGCCTTGCGATGGTCTGGAGAGCTGTCCAGGGTGTACCTTGCCCTCGCCCAGAGTCGGCTGAGATGGGTGCCAGCCTCCCCCGACCCTAATTAGGACTAAACAGCTTGGAAAATGAATGATGGCTGAATAGTTATAATTAAATGTCTCCCCCTAGTGACTGCCTCATTTTGGTGTATATTACAGAACAGGCATTTTTGACAGTTTGGGAGTTTTTAAAAATATGATTCCATGCACAGATCTTCTCCATAATTTAATGGGTTCTTCCTAGGCCCTTAACTCACCCCTCCACCAAGTTTTATGAAGTAGTTTTTCTGTAAGCCTACTAACAGAAAAAGATCCTTTAATAAATGCTTGTTAAAAAAGCTGGTCCAGAATGTTATAGGTTCTTGCCAGGCCCATACTCCATCCCTCCACCAAGTTTGGTGAAAATCGGTTCAGGACCAGGGAAAGCTCACAAGCAGTATTTCCCAATGTACAGTCATGGGGGTTCTTATCCATGGTTCTGGAAGCAATGTAAATGTGATAAACCTTATCCATGTATGCAATGTTCTGGATAATCCAGATATGTGAGTCATTAGCAATAAAATGGCACTAAATCTAGTAGTAGTTCCATGACAGTGATAAGTATAAGAAAATCCCCTTCTCCTATTGACATTTGACATGTGTGGATAACAGAGAACATCTTGTGATCCTGTCAAGAAGCTAGGATACAGTCTGACCTACAATGGAATTTTTTATAAAAGCTAAAATTAAACTGCATTTTATGAGACAATGTAGAATGAACAAGTGCCAACTTCAAACCCAACAGTGATGCATACTATGTATATATATATATATATATATATATATATATATATATCCACTCCACACCACAATTTGGCTGCCAAGTATTGCATATTCAAAACAAGTTCCGTCAAACCAACATGTTCTGAAATGTGCTTTACAAATTGTTACTAGCAAAACATACAATACTAATCAAACACATTGAAAACTTTTACTGATCACCTTCCAAGAAATAATTATAAAATTGTAGCGGGAATACAACCTACTCAGTTCCCCTTTTCGAAACTAGCTGCCTCTTTTTAAGGCCCAGGAAACGTAACCAATTACAAAGCCTGAAAATGGGGATTGGGAGAAACGGAACATCACCTATCCTGTCACTTATATCTCTATTACTTTTTAATTCCATTTTTTATACATTTATAAAATATCTTGCTTTTTTGATTATGTGGTTTTTTAATAGAAATGTATATTTTTGTAAATCTAAAGTGGTTTACTATCATAATTTATACAATAGTAGTTCAGTTTTCTATTCTGCTCTGAAGGTGTTGATTGATTTTTCTCTAAGCAGCTCTGACAGGTTTACACATAATAATGCACAACTTTCTGCTATGATGTAAGTTCTCACGTGACTTAAGCCTAATGATGAATTAAGTAAAAATGTGTTATTTATTAAATGAAACCATGTAGAAAATTTGGAAGGTTTTCTTTAAAGAGATGTTTAACTTAGCATCTTAGTAGTTTTTACACAAAAATGTTTTTTGTAATGTTTACCTTAAATATTGTTATAATAAAATATACGCTGTTTTTAAGCTCTCTCTGAAATAAAAAAGAAATATTACTTGTAGCTAGCAAGCCAGATTGTGCTGTACGGTACACTGGTTGAGATATGCATCCAGTCAAGTGCTAAAAACTAGCAGTTAAAATGAATGTTTCTTCTGCTATGAGTTTGTAACATATGGTTCATTAACCCTTAACAGTCACTGTCACATAGGTTGCACAGCAGATACACAGGAGGTCCACAACAGGGCACATTCCTTGTGTCGTATGAAACTCACCTGTTCTGCAACAGAAAATTCAATTGTAGACTTATGGAGTTTTGAATATGTTCAGAATCTTTTTCTTCTTGTAGGTAATTCTCCACAAACAAATTTCATATGCTTTTTACATCATCTGATACACACAGAATTGTATGGTTTTCTTACAATAGTCTTTTGATAGCCCTACAATAAACCTACAGGACTTCCTTATATACCCACGTGTATTGTACGAAATGTTTACAACAGTGTGTACATACGTCAAGTATCATACATACAACAGTCATACATTAACCGAGTGTCACAGGAATATCACAGAAGGACTTTTTTTTGTCTTGCAACAATCATATCACTTTTCTATGAAAATTGTACAAGTTAACTTACAGACCTGACTTATTTTCCTCACGACAGACATAAGACATATTTTACATGTGAACGCAACTGTTCAGCTCAAAACTACCTCACCTAAATGCATGTCAGACTGTTCTGTTGTAGCTTTACTAAATTCATACGACAAAAAAATTGCAGGTTGTTTGTAAAATAGGTTTAAGCCAGGCCACAGGTGAGAAAACTTAGTGTCTGTTTTACTTAGAGTAATCCAAGCATCATTGACTAAGTTAACTAGCAAAAAAAATAAATCATATTTATAAATCAGGAAGGGTGGCAAAGTGGAGTAGTGGTTAGCATGTCCACCTCACAGCAAGAATGTCCTGGGTTTAAGTCCTAGGCTCAGCAAAGGCATTTCTGTGTGGAGTTCTCCCCGTGCTTGCAAGGGTTTCCCCCAGGCAGTCAGATGTTCTCCCACAGTTTAAAGACATGCATATTAGGCTTAGTGGCTATTCCAAATTGTATCAATATGAATGGTTGTGTGTGTCTGTTGGCCCTGTGATGGTCTGGTAAGCTGCTGATGAAGTACCCTGCCTTCATCCAGAATCTTCGGAAATTGGCCCTAGTGGGTCTAAGCGGTTCGGGAAATAAAGGACACACAGAGACACACAGTAAATACTTTGTGCGATGGCGATAAAATTCAGAGAGCATGCACACTGGTGTACCTTTAGTAACAGATCTATGACAGGACGGAGACAGGACAAGGAAAGGATGGAGACAGGACAAGAACAAAACAAAGCCGCATGGTAAACATGAATTAAAAGACGCATCACAAGCTGAGAGGGGCTTTCTTAACAGCTGGCTTCCTTTACTAATAAAAAAGAAATAAATGCAACTACACCAAATACATTAATGGTGATGAAAATCTAATAATAATAGCTCTGAAGTATTACTCATTGACATCTTGCTTTAACTAATGTATAGTCTTTCCTTTGTAATGAAGATAATCAGCTAAATAGTGGCAAACAGATGTCTCTGCTTTATTTATTTATTTGCTTTTGCATTTTTGTACAGTTTAATTTAATTGTTACAAGTGAAAACATTGACAGGTTTATATATTTTTTAACTGTAAATTAGATGAAATGGTGTTGGATGTTGGTGGCGATAGCTTAAAATGCGAATTCAACTCTTTATCTGTGAAAATATATATATAAATAAATAAATAAAAGTGGCTGTTATTTTTCACAAATAAAGACAGGTCATTCTGTGCTTCATCTTCTAAATGCCTTTCTCTATCTCTCTTTCACACTTTCTCTCTTTCTCTCTAATTTTTGTCTCCTCTCTTCTTGATCGCACCTACCACTCAGTGACTAACTAAACACGTGAAGGCGTGATGTGTTCAAGTGTTAAGTGCATGTCACTCTCTACCCTATTTTGTCATTCTGTCTTTCTTTTCCTCCACTTTTCATACTTTTGCTCCAGGAGGTAATTGACCTGAGATTTTTCAGGAAAGCTTTTTCATGTTTTTTTTTCCTTCATGACTCCCGCTATTACCAAATAACTTATCATAAAGTTTATTTGATTTTATTGGATGATGCCCAAGGCCTTTTTAATGGCAATCTATGATTACGTCTTTTTATCCTTTTTAGGACTCTAGGTTGCTTCCCAAAATCTCTTTTGTCCACTAACATCAAAAGCAATATGTCTTGGGTAATCTTCTTCCATCATGTTCCCTCAATAGAAAGTTTTTCAGGACTCTTCAGAAAGTTCAGTTTCTGTGGAGTTTCTCTGAGAGAGAGAGAGAGAGAGAGAGAGAGAGAGAGAGAGAGAGAGAGGTGTTTGCTAGTTAGCTTGTTGGATGGCTGGGTGGAGATATCAATTAGCATGATGCTTAAAGTTTTCTTATTTAATTTTTACTAAAGGCAAAATACTGTAATAATGAAAATAAAGGAAGTGCACTATGCACTGATCAGCCATAACATACAGGTAAAGTGAATAATTAACAATTATGAGACAGAATGTCAAGGGGACCGTTCAGTTCAACGAGTCTGCCGTCCACTGATCCTGAAGTGCATAATTGTTTTAGGATATACTACATATGAACAAAAGCAAAAAGAAAAAAATATATATTTTTGTGTGATTTTTTTTTTAATCATTCATTGAATCATTCAGTTGTAGAACCTCTTAATCCTGCTAGGATCATAGAGAGGCTAGAGCCTATCTCAGATGACTTTGAGGCAAAGACAGAGTACACCCTGGATAGCTCACCAGTCCATCACAGGGCCAAAACACACAAACATTCACACTGACATTCACATTTAGGGACAAATCTGTCATTTTTATTTAGGCATTATCCACTCCTAATAATGATTTCCAATCCTGGGATATAAATAATTAAATTATGTGCCATTCCTGTGTTGTATATTTTAATACTGATTGATTATCTGGTTACGGTGCAGCTCCAAGGTGCCAGGTCTTGTGGGTTGTTCCTGGTATACAATGGTAAGTATCTGTCAAAAGTGGTTGAAACAAGGACAACCAGTAAACTGGCAAGTATCATGGGAGCCCAGTGTTTATTGATGAGCTTGGGGAGCGAAGGCTAGTATGTGTGGTATGCTACCACAGACGAGCTACTGTAGCATATGGTGGCTATAATTGAAAGGTGTCAAGCCATACAGTGCATTACAGCTTGCTGTGTATTGGGCTCCCTAGCCATAGACCAGTCAGGTGGTGTTAATATTATGGCTAATCATTGTATATTAATGAAAATGTGTGGTAAAATAAAAACTTCCTGATGCGCTAGATTTTCTACCAATCAGTACCTTTATACATTTCCACACTTACTCTTTATGCTCTGGACATCTATTGTATCTAGTATTTCGTATATATATATATATATATATATATATATATATATAGACATATAGACATATAGACATATATTCACAAAATCCTGACAGTACACAAAACATTTTTTGTTGTTGTTGTTAAGGTGTCCCCTCATCTCAGGATTTTTGATAAAGTACCTCATCAATATCATGACTGACATGAAATCATATATGACAAAAAAATTTTAATTTATGAATTTAATTTGACTATCTGAGACGTTAATAAATTATGCTCCTTTTTCCTCAGTGACCATGCCTTGCATAAACACAACACTTTTTCATAATTATCTGCAATACAAATCCAGCAGGGAGCATTTTTTAATTGCCTGCTGTCTAACTGTTAATAAGCATCAGCAGTGGTGCCAGGAATGTTCTATTATTGGGTGCCTTGGGGTAACTAAACTATCTAGAGCAAGCCACGTGTGTGTGAGCTGGATTTATAATAGTATAGAAAAACCTAGCATATTCAGTCATTAGTTATTAATGAGAAAGGTGAGCAAGAGTCTAAAGACTCATTTTCTAAGCATATTGTCACAATAATACAATCTCATAAGGAAGCTGGCAGCTGAACATCATAAGTAAATAATCATAATACTGTGACATGGTGGTGTGTTGGTTAGCACTGTCAACTCACAGCAAAAAGGTTTCAGGTTCGAGTCTCACAGCCTTGCGTATTCATGTACTTCCTGTGCCTGTGTGCATTTCCTCCAGGTACTGTGGTTTCCGTTCACAGTCCCAAAAGAGCCAGATTAGGTCTACTGGCTACTATAAAATTTTCCATAGGTGTTAATTTTTTTGTTTGCCCTGCTATAGATTGCTGACCATTTCAGTGTGTATCCCACCTTTTTACTGAAGTCGCCTGGGGTTGGCTCAAGCTTCTCCTGCGACACTGATTTACAAGTGACCCAGTCAGAATTGCAGCCATGCTAGTGAGCTAATTTCTAGTTGTGATGAAGTGCATAATAATGGACATTGAAGTCAAGTGCAAGAAGTATGACTCGTGAAATATATATATTTAAGCCATTGAATCTATTTGAATAGATTTTTAAATAAATATACCTGAGGTTGCTTTGGATTACACTAGTGGTAGATGCAGTACCCTCTGTTGGCCCCTTAAAGCAGAATTAAACTAAAACCACCTGATGAGGAAAATATACATATTTTCAGTGTAACATAAGATTTTGGAAGGCTTTTCTTTCATTTCCCTTTAATTTAATTTCTGTACAACATTGGGATAAGACTATTTCTTAATCAAATGTATTTACATCATTGTAGCAACCAAAGTAAAACCTACTTTTGATGACACCATTTTCCTGCACTGCCTCACAGTTCATTTTTAAGTTCCTGATTTTAATGGTGTTTTACATGTCCCTGTGGGTCTCCTCTGGCTTCTTTAGTTTTCTTCCACCACTCCAAAAGCATGGTGCACTGCAATGAATAGAGTTCAATCTACAATGTATCTTACACTCCCATCTCTTGGCCAGTGTTTCCTCATCAACGTATACTCTGACCAGGATAAAGCAATGAGTGAATAGAAGCACTTGACTCCGTCAAGATGAGAAAAAAATAACAGAAAGTATACTGCTCACCCTGTTGGACCTGCTATTATACCACATTTCCAAAAAATAGTCCAATCTCACAAGTTTAATAAAAATCCACACATAACTTTTTGCATAACCCTACCTTTTTAAAACAAAAAAACAGTGGGGGGGTTATAATGAATGAAACAGAATGAAACAATAATACCAATACCTGTTACCCTAATGCAGTTATTTCTGTTCTGAAAACTCTATTTTAAAATAATTCAGAGCTCTGTTCACGTGCATCTACAGTACAAAAATTACTCTGTAGTTTAAACTATAGCTCGTACTCAGCCGAATATCTTTGATTTTTTTTTTAAAAAACAACCGAAATGTCATGCTTTGTTTGCTCACTCTTATGTTCTTGTGCTGCCTATACTGCTGATAAGCTTTTTTTTCATGCACTTGAGCAATTGCTTGCCAATTTACAGAAGCTTGGGAAAAAGGTATGAAAACACCACATTTTGCAATCCACTAAAGCAATTAATTTTCTGAATTACAGAATTTAGGTGCAGCACAGCCAACGAGTGCCAGTGTATATCCACCTATTCATCATCATCATCATCATCATCATCTTCATTTCAGGCCATGCTTTTCTCAGTATACAGGTGTGGTAGCTCATTCTCTTGGAGCTGCAATTGATTTGTACTATGAAAGTGTATTGCTGTTTACTGAGTAGTTGGTTGGTGCTTTGTGTTTACCTGCAGCTCAATGTTCTTGGTTGTAAGGTGTGAAAGGTTATGAAGCAGTCTATTGGCATTGAGACGGTTGTTTGATGGAGAGCACTATAAATAATGAGTATAAGCAAAGAGGCAAACAGGGACTGACATTCCTCTCATGCCGAGCCAGGCCTCGCTAAAGGTCAAGTGATGAAAAATGGATAGTGAAGCAGGACCAAACTGTGGCCTGAAAAAATAAATAACAAAAATTTTTAAATCAATGAACATTAATGTTTTTTGTAAGAATATTTCATTTTAAAGCCATAATTTATTTCTTTAATTTTGAGTATGGTAATGTATTCCAGCTTCTTTTGACATATACTGATTAGCCGTAACAGTAATATAAAGATTCAGGCACTGCTTAAAGTTAGAGCTCCTGATAGAAATCTCTGTTTATAGGTGTCCGTAGCTGGTGATATAAGAGTAGCATGGCTCCTTTAAGGAGGAAATAAATAAGTCTTCCCGTGTTTCCAGAATTCGCTCTGGAGGTGATAAAGGAAAGGTTAACACCAATGACACAGAAGACATAGACAGTGCATGGCATAGATAAAGGGGACAAATAAGTCTTTACTTCCGGCAGTGGCAAAAGGTATCACTATCATAATAAAGTAATGCTGTGCAACTGGGTGCATGAATCGTTTTTTGATCATTTGTCATGTGCCAGTCAAGGAGGATCTGTTACATTTCATGTGTAAGTGGTGTAATTCTTTTTAAAGCAAGTTTTACTTGGTATTTTACATTTTTATTTATGGTTTAATAATGTTGAAAAGCTGTGCTGTAACTGCTGTTCACACTGTGGTTCAGTTCTGTATAATTTACAGTGTCGTTCATACTGTACTATAAACTGTACTTTATGTTCATACATTAATTCTCTATAGTTAATGGGTACTACCTGCCAGTGACATTTTTTAGATTCATTTTAGTTACTATATTCAAAACAAAGTTTTTAATATTTAATTCTTTTAGAATTAATTTTGTGAATCTGTAACTCACTTGTACAGTAAGTAGTGCAAAGTTTAGAAACATTGAACAGTATAACAACGAGTCACACAAGATAACTTTTATAACACCCTCAAACACTTCTTTTAAGCTTTACATAAATCTTCAGAGGCGTTATAATTCAATGGAGAACCATAAAACAAACGACAATATTTGTGAAATAACTGATAGTAACTTTTTTTATAAAGGTAGACAAGACCAAAGATCCTACTGTTATTTCTATGGGGACTTGAAAGGCTGAGCCACAAGCAAATAAAGAATTAAGCATTAGGATAATTATATTCAATAGATGGTGTTGGCTATACAGCATTTATCTCTGCTCACCTGCACCTGTTATGACTTAAACAAATGTATAAAAAAAAGCAACAACAACAAAAAAAACCCTTACAAATTTTATTGTGGGTTTTTTTTTTTTGTTTTGTTTGGTTTTTGTTTTTGTTTTTCTTTGCTTATGTTTACATCTAGTATATACTAAAAACAATTATGCATCTCAGGCTCAGTGGGTGTCACTGAATTGCTGACGTCCGCCCACCCCACCTATGCATAATTGGTAATAAACTTATGGTTACCTATTATTATCAAAATCCTATAGCTCATTAACATTTTACTGTCTGTATTTCACAAGACATAAGGCTATTTATTTTAATGTCAATACAGACACAACCTTCATGAACACAAATTAATCAACAATTATTCATTAATCTTCTGACTATATATACTGTAATGGTTTCAACATTAGGAGCATGATAGGGAGATTATATTGTAGTGGTGGTCATGGTGGGGTGTGTGGGGGTAAAGAAATGTATAAATTGTCAACCCTCAACTTTGTTTAAAAGCACCTGACAAACAGAAAAAAAGCTCAATTTTGCCCTGACTTAAAAACTTCTTTCTCCATGTGGCTGATATCTTGTTATTACTCTCATTGAATTTAGGAGTGTGATACAATTAACTCATATGCTATATATTTTCCTGCAACTCATCATGGCTCAAACTGGAAGTGTGATATTTATGACAAGGCATCAATTCATATATTGCATGAATCAGCACAGAGTGCTTCAGATCTTCACATATTCAATTCAGCAGAGACACAACCTAACTCAGTCTCCATCCGTGTGTGTGTGTGTGTGTGTGTGTGTGCGTGTGTATGTCAGGAGACATGCTGCGATCAGGCCGTATCTCTGGACTCACAGTGAATGGTGGCTGGTCAGTCTGGAGCTCATGGACTCAGTGCAGCCGTGATTGCAGCTCTGGAGTGCGTAGCCGCAAGCGAACCTGCACAAACCCTAAACCAAAATATGGAGGGACGACATGTTCAGGACCTGCACAGGAATACCAGGAGTGTAACACAACACCATGCCCAGGTGACAACACACTCCCTCACTGTTTATGTTTTAAGTATACTGTATGTTTAAATGTTTGTGTAGGCAAGTTTTTGTAAGGACACATAATGCATAATGATACATAAGAATAAGACTGGAATAAGCATAAATATATTGCAGCTTAACTGCAAGGGCATCAAACGAATTCCAATGAGTAGTTACACAACATGTGCAAAAATGAAAAATAATACATTATGACAAGGTAATGAATGGAGTTAAAGTGAGCAATATGTGTTCTGCATTTGTGTGTCAGAGGAAAATACTCAAGTTTAATTATGGAAAAATTGAATAAATCAATCAATAAGCAAAAAATTTACAAAATGATATGGAAAATTATTACAATTGAGAAATCTCAACAATTCTAAATAACATTCAAAAGCCCAAATCTAGAATTACTTTATTATTCATTCTAAATATGTTTAAGTTCCAGGAAAGCACATTAGAGTCTGTGTGAGTCAGTTAGATTTGCATGTTATTCCTCGGTAACACAATTTCCAATTGATTCTGGACAAATTTCACAAAAATATGGAACAAAATATCCAAATCAGTTCCATTTAAGGGATCGCAATTCTTAGACTATGAAACCATAATGCTGTGGTTAGTATAGAATAGCACCTTTTTATATATCTGTAGGTTCTCCATGTAAATAACTACATAAGCACTTGTTTTTTAGTTTTAAATAAACTGTGCTGTGTGTTGCTGGTTTTCAGCTTAAGGCTTAGAGCTCCAGGCTACAAGCCTCTGGTCGCCTGGAGATAGCTGCGGCTCACCCTGGCACGATAGTGGGATAGTGGCTAATGTCCTGTGGATCCATGCAACCCCATGGCAGTAATTAGAATATCCTTGACTTGTTTGTTAAATAACAAAAAAAACAAACACTGGTATTGGTGAATATGAATATCTACAGTACTGTGCAAAAGTTTGCTGTAGTCCAAAATTCAAAAAGTCCAGCACTTTCATTGATCTTTGAACGGTGTATGCTGTAGCTTCCATCTTGCTGAAGCCACTCATTGAGTTTTTCTCAAAGTGTTCAAGTTGGGGTTGGGCTACCAGTAGACCTGAGCAATGCCTTTTGTGCCTCACTAAGTTTCATGTGTGCAAATAATAATTTTCTTACTTTTAACCTTTCTTTTAATTTACCTTTGTAATGTATGAGTGTAAATGTATGTGTGTGTGTGTGTATATATGTACATATATATATATATATATATATATATATATATATATATATATATATATATATATATATATATATATA
>JAOUQZ010000025.1:6954374-6966723 GCA_028564935.1 Neosilurus hyrtlii
ATATATGTGTGTGTGTGTGTGTGTGTGTGTGTGTGTGTGTGTGTGTGTGTGTGTGTGTGTGTGTGTAGACTTTCAGTATGTGTGTGTGCGTGCGTGTGTGTGTAGACTTTCAGTATGTGTGTGTGTGTGTGCGTGCGTGCGTGCGTGCATATATATATAAATATATAACTTTTCTTATCCTGTTCTTTACTTGGTATGGAGCAAATTTAAGACTTACCTCTATATTCTTAATCATTTGCTTATTAGGTAAATTAAATGTGTTCAATGAGGTCAAATGCTAAATTCTCTGCATCATGGAAATCCACCAGGACTGACATGCCAGGTTTGATTTATTAGCCAGTTGCAGCTGTTTTTTTCCCTCAAAAGTTTCGAGCTTTTAAAATGCAAATTTTAACGTTTCATTCTAAAGTTGCCATGTAAATATGGATTTATACTCAGTTCCTCAGAATGGTTAGGTTATCATGGGAGTTAATGTAGGTGGAAGTGATGGTAAAAGTAAAGAAAGAAATTGCCTTGGTAGTGAATGACCACTTGAATTCAATATGCATTTTACTTTCAAGTTTTAATGTTTCAACAAATTTGTTGCTAGACAAAGCAAAATTAGCATTTCGGCAACCATGTATTAGCCTTGGATAGAAAAAATTATTACCTCTTAATACTTCTTAGTGTTGCACACATTATTGCAGTATAAAACTGATTTAGTAAAAGATAGGTTTAATGCTATTTTTTTCAACAGACAGTTGGTCTGACTGGTCTGAATGGTCCCGCTGTGACTCATCTGGCTCTCAAATTCGTCTTCGCCACTGTGACGTTCTGTTTCCTACTGGGAATCAGTGTTCTGGAAACAGCAGCGAAGTCCGTGCATGTCTGTCGGACTCCAACTTTATCCCAGGTGGACACTCTCTCTCTATCTCTCTCTCTCTCTCTCTCTCTCTCTCTCTCTCTCCCACACACACATACACATATTTATAGTAATACCATGGGACCAGGCTCAGCAGAGTAGGACATATGCACACAGTCAATTTAATTAAATTTAAAATAGCAGCTTAAAAAAACATGGTCATTTGGTACAATAATATAATTATTATAATTAATATAATATGGCAGTGGTGGCTTAGTGGTTAAGGTGATGGGTTACTAATCCGAAGGTCAGCAGTTCAATCTCCACACTGTTGGGCCCTTAAGCAAGGCCCTTAACCCTCGATTTTTCAGTTGCATAAAAATGATAATTGTAAGTCGCTCTGGATAAGAGCATCTGCCAAATGTTGTAAATGTAAATGTATATAAAGGGCATATTCTAAAAAGACACATGACCAAATAAGACAACTCTAGGAAACTAGGACACTGAGAAGGAAATGAACTATGTAATCGATCTTATTTGCCAAACCACTTAATCCTACTAGGGTCATGAGTGGGCTGGAGCCTAACTCAGCCAACACTGAAAATGAAGGCTGTGTTAACTTCTACACCACCGTGCCACTCTTCAGTTTTTTTTTTGAAACTGGAAAATAAAATATTAAAAATTATACTGGCTTACTGTGCAATTATGATGCTAAGAAATTTAAAACCTAGAAAAATTAGGAAAATAATACTGTAAAAAATTATGAATACACATAGGTGGCATGGTAACTAGCAGTGTTACGTCATATGAAAAAGGTGTACCAATCCCCCTAAAGAACCTGTTCTCTATGGCAAACATCTATTTACAGCCACAGTCACACTCACAGGACTCAAACCCAGGAGCTAATCACTACACCACTGCAACCTCCACTAGTCCACATTAGGAAACTTAAAAAATTGAAACAGGAAATCAAGACTTTGAGAAACTAGAAATCAGAATGTTAAACTTTCAAATCATTTTCCACTCTGAGCTGCAGTGAAGCAGCACTCAGTCTGTAAAATGTAATGACGATAGATTTACACAGATGATACACTTCACAAATGAAGGGCTGAGAGCCCAGTGGTCTAACCCACAAAAACTGAGATAAGGTCATATTTTGACAAATGTGGATAAGGTCTATGCATGCCAGAATGTTCCCTTCATCTTCTTTATTACCTTGAATCATATCATGAGCATTATCCCTGATTTATTTATATTGCAAAAACTTTCATGTCATCTTTCTCAAAAACAGCTTTCTGTTGGTAACAACACACAAGGGTTCTTTTAGTGCCTCACATGAAGAAGCCACAGCATACATTAAATGGCATTTCATGCAATTCCATGGCTCTTGACCTGCATAAGCTGTCACACGGGAGTCCCTTTACTCCTAAAAGCATTTAGTTGGGCACTGAGCCTCTAGCTAACAGTAACTTTTGCAAAGTTCCCTCAGTGAACACAGTGCTGCTGTGTATACATTCACATCTGCAAGAGCAAATAGGTTATTACCTTTGGTATTAAGGTTAGGCCATAGAATGCTATATTTGGACTCTGGCCCCTAAGGAGCACACTGTGTCCTTACCAAAAATTTATGCAATTTGGCGACTTGCCTAGCTGCACTGATGGACAGCAAAAAAGATGCTGTAAGCAAAAAGCTCTCTGCACCTTTTACTGGATCATATGGCAAGTTTTACAAAAAGCTTAGCCTCAAGACCAGGCTATACAGTGGAACCACTGATTTGCTTGAAGATTGGGACCTCAGCAGCATGTAGACCATAAAATTATGGTTCTAGCCCATGCGAGCAGCCCCATCAACATAATAGGGTATTCCAAAAAAGTCAGATTCTGTCAAAAACACAAATGGTAGATAAACTACACTGGTAGATACAATAGATTAGGAAATTGGTAGATAGTACCATAGTTAGGCATAAATTCATGGAAAATCAAATCTCTGCACTTTAAACCACATTGGACTGTGTGTTATCTGCCTATATGACAGATTGGTAGGTAAGCAGCAATTTAAAACAAATTTTAAAAATCGATTAATTTTCAAAGCTTATTCACCATCCACATGTGATTTCTGCATCAATTTTGGCTGATGTAAAATAACACTGCAGTGGTATTACATCGTACTTGCATGCTTTTAATGGGTTTCTGAAAGTCTTGCACTAGTACCCTGAGAGCTTTCACTTTAAGGAAATTGATATGCTGATGGGCAGCACAGTGACATAGTGGTCAGCAATTCTGCCTCACAGCAACAAATTCCTGGGTTCGAGCCCCATCTCTGGCAAGGGTGTTTCTGTTTAGAGATTAGAGACCAAAGACATGCACATTAAACTAATTGGCTATTGCTGGCATATGTATTGCAGAGATCCCTAGTTACAAAGCAGACTGGTATGTGTAGCATATGGAAAGGCTGTTGCTTTTAGGCCATTCTTTTTTTATTCCTTGTTTGGTGGATTTCTATTATGTAAACCCACGACAGAAGACAGTAAAAAAAATTTAATTTTAAGAAGAGTTATTATACTTTTTTCTTTAACAACACAATAGAACAATATTTTTTTAACTGTCTTCTTAAAGAACTACTAGTAAAAACTAGTCCTTTGATTTGAATATTTAACAATTTTAATACAGTATGTCATTCAGAAAGGAGGTTGCCCTAAAAATACTTTGATAGACCTCCCCTTTCACCTTGCCTCTGACGATGGTATTAAAAGTGACTGGACCCCCAGGTAGCTTTTCTGGGCCACCATGAGCTCAGGATGGAGAATGTCTGCATGTAGAATAAAATCCGAAGTCTCATTCATATTATAAGACGCTTAATCCTAATTAGGGATGCGAGGAGGCTGGTGCCCAGTTTAGCCGACTCTGGGTGAAGGCTGAGTACACCCATTGCAGGGCAACACATGTGCAACCGTTCACACTCACACCTAAGGGCAATTTGGAACAGCCAATTATTATTTTTTTATTTTATTTTATCAAGTAAATATGACCTGGCCAAGAGGCCCCAGTAGGAAAAATACATAAACATTGATACACACACAAAAATAAAAACATTTATATAAAAATACATAAATGAATAATAGTGATCAGCGAGAGCAAAAACGATTCGTCAACTATGCATGTTTTTGTACTGTGGGAGGAAACTGGTGTGCCCAGAGGAAACCCACACAAGCACTGGGAGAAAATGCAAGCTCTACACAGAAATGCCTCGAGCCTGGAACCTTCTTGATGTGAGGTGGATGTGCTAACCACTGCCCCACCATGCCACCAATCTCATCAAGAATCTACTTCAAAAAGTAATAACAAATTAATAAAAAACCTGTATTGACCAGTTCTGTCACGCATGTCAATAGTATCACTTCCGATACTTCTCATGTGCCAGAGGGTTGTACACGCACACACTTGTGTAGATCGCTGGATTCAAAACAACGTCTGGGTGCCCAAGGCGACACTTCCGATGGGCAATTACGCATGCGCAGATGTACATGATGTACTTACAGTAGCTGCCGTGAGACGGCGTCAAATGGACCGGCTTGGTGCAAAATAAGTTCCAGTTTTAAAATTCATTGCACACTTGGCAAGTTTAGACCGGCAGAAATATAAAGAGGACGTTTTTTGCAAATTTAAAAACTAAAATTCACAAATATTAACATCAGCGAACCTGCGAAATAAGGAATTAAAAAATGGCCTTAGATCTCTCCACAATGGGGTAGATTCTTTCTCTTTTTTAAGTATTTGGAATAAATCTTGGAAAGAAGCTGCTCAGAAATACTGGCTCACATTGCTATACCCTGGATTTCTCATTTCAGCAGTCAGTGTATTCAGTTTGCGTGTGTTTCTGGGGGTGTGTCATTGGTCAGTGATTAAAATGTAATCAGTACCCCATGGATAGTGTGCTTAGTAGCCAAAAATCTTATAATATAAAGTTCCAATGCTTCAGTCAAGAGGGAAATGTCATCCCACCATCCCAAGTATATTTTCAAAAGCTACACTGGAAACCCCAGTTTTAGCAAATCATGCTCTCGGGGTTGTCTTTAAGTTCATTATCTACACTTTATCCTGCATAAGCTGCTTCAAGGGCATCCAGTTGCCCATAATTAGGATAATATTTCAGAGAGAAGAAGGCTATCAAAAGAGGTTATTAGAAGAGCCTTCTGGCTCTATAGACCAAAGACCTGAACATGTACCAGTGGCAAATGGCACATAGTGGTTGTACAATGCAACAGTAACAATATTTGATCCTCCCCAACTTTTTCTCTCATTTGTGTTAACAGCCTTGTTGATAAAATATTACGGGATGTTGACCTTGCTACTGATACTTAACATGGAACACAAGGACAACTCAAGTAGTTTTGGGGAAAACCAATACATGACTCTGGAATAGGGAAAATAGAACCAAAGGTCTTTGACAGAAGGGAGTTTACAAAAAAAAACATGAGAGGAAAACCAACTTGAGGAGGAATCTTAACACTCAAACACACACACACACACACACACACACACACACACACACAATTATTTGTTGAATTTACTTAAAAAAGTTATTCCAAGGGGTTCCATGCAACTGTGTTAAGTGACTCCTAGGATATTTTATTTTTTCACACAGACTCAATGAAATGTAATAAACTATACATTAGTAAATTAAATATATTTAACCTAACTAGATTTGCTTGTTTTTATGGATTATTCTTATGTTAAAATAACTTTATTTACTCAGAATATTTCAACAAAGGGATAATTTACTGCATTTGACTGAAGAAAGTTCTGTTGATTCAACGAAAGACATTGAGTTCTCACTCATTGTCAAACTGCTTCCTGCTAGGTCGCAGGGAGGCTGGAGCCTACCTCAGCTAACACGGAGCAAAGGCGCGGTACACCTTGAACAGTTCACCAGACCATTGCAGGGCCAACACACACAACCATTCAAATTCACACTCACGGGCAATCTGGAACAGCCAATTAGCCTAATGCGCGTGTTTTTGGACTGTGGGAGGAAACCGGAGTACACGGAGGAAACCCACGCAAGAATGGGAAGAACATGCAAAAACCACATAGAAACGCTGGGCCTGGGAATCAAACCCAGGACTTCTTGCACTGAAGTGGACAGGCTAACCAATACACTACCATGCTTCCAGCCACTGAGTTAAATTTCCAAGAGACATTATTGCAATGAGTTCTTTGACATAACCCAGTTGTCACAATTACACTTCGAAAAATGTAAATCCAGTGAAAGAAGATCATCAATAATGAGGGTAGATTTAGTTTTTTTAGTAAACTTTAATATTACAGATGAATAAAGCCCATCTAAAAAACTACAAATTTAATAAAATAATGATGGAAAAATGATGAGCTGAAGCAGGAGCTATGGAAAACAAAAACATACACACACTTCCTGTATCGACTCCAGAGCACACAGACTCCAAGTTGTCTTCATATTGACAGGCAGTAATGTACATCCCACCAAATAATCAATCTCAGTGGCGCTGGGCTAATTAGTGACTCGTTCCATTTCTCGTGTAAGTGGCCTGATCGAAGACATGCATTACAGTAATGTATTATGTATCCATTTGCATTCATAAACTGGCTGAAAACATGATATACTTCATATATGGCTGTCTATTAAACTTCATCAGAACTTGTCAAATAGACAAACACTGGTAATACTGAACATTACACATCTCTAAAAAAGTAGATTTATATGTTGCAAAATAAATAGGCAATAAGTACTGTATGTGTTAATTTAAAACAAAGCATAATGGCCCCTAGCATCTAGTTTTTCATGTGTCTTTGTGGTCTTCTGCACTTTCTAGTTTACTCCAACTGTCCAATGCACATGCTAGCAGAGGGTTTCTAGAGGAAATTAAAATAGGATAAACTGTTGACAAAAGATTAATTAGTGGACAAGCAAACAAACAAATTACCAATAGTTTACTGGACAGAAAGCTGTAAAGCTTTCTTTAACCTAAATTTCTTGGACCGGAAGGTAATTTTCAAAATTAAGAAACAATTAAATACAGTATACTACTCAGCCAGTATGGTATTCAGACCCATATTTACAAACTTAGATTGTTATAGACAATTATTTCAATGTTATAAAGAAGCAGTTTTAAAACCAGAGAATGCATAAAAAATAAAGGTGAATGTCCTCAAATATTTTTGAGCTCCTTGGCTTCCTTAATTTGTGAACAACTGGAAACAAATTATGTTTTGATGAACTTGATGAACCTTTTCGATTGCCACCAGTCCCAGACATTTTTATATGCCATACTCATTTGAAGCTCAGACTGAAGAGCAGTGGATAACAGGATTTGTTGGGAGCACTTTAGGGACCAGTGCTATTGATTTGGTCCACATTTGAGTTTGACTGACATTTTCACACCATTCCTAAGAAATTGAATTGAAGAGGCAAACCAAATGATGCAGCTGTGAAGACACCTAACAACTAAACTAACAAACTAAACAAACTGAGCAAGTACAATAATAAAACAAATTTAGCATTGCTTTTTCTATGTTAATATGTGTGAGCTTGCAAATGTGCAGTTCAGGCTTATCAATTTAAGTACTCTTTGATGAGATGAATTTGGCACCCTTCTATTACAATTCATTACAGAAGCCTTTGGAAGCACTCCATTACAAAACTCCATTTCATTTAATTACGCCTGGCACCCGTCATTGAAGCACGTTGGGTGCCAGCTTTATTATTAGCTATTTGTCTCCCACTTATCAGCCTAACACTTGTGTTTTGTTCCTTTTTCTCCGCAGAGATCTCTGTAGCACACTCAAGTCACACGGAAAGACGCTGTGGAGGTAATGATTTATGCAGTGTGTTACATACCTCTGATATCCACCAGATGGACAAGTCAAGATGATTTTATTTTATCACAGGCTTTTATTATCTAGCTTCTAGTGAAATATCGAGGCTCAGAGTGCAAAACAGAAACAACACACACCTACACAAAGTGCAAATAGCACAGGGTAAGGCAAGAACATACCCGTAACTGTGAAAAGATGAACTCATTGATATGGGATATGGGAGGGATTGTGATATGAATTATATGTACATAATATATAAAAATAAAGACTTTAAATAAATAAAGACTTTAAAAGATATGGAAAATGAATATGGTGTATGCAAAGATGCATAAAAATCCATTTGGTTTTTTTTTTGTTTTGTTTTGTTTTTGGGGAGTTTTTTGGTGTTTTTTTGTTTATTTTTTTGTTTGTTTGTTTTTTGTTTTTGTTTTTTTATTTCCTATTGTGTAAACTGCAATTTATTCCTACACAATTCATCACACAGCAAAAGTATGCTGTGTGTAGAAACATTAAATGCCAAAAATGTAACTAAATTAATAGATCAGTCTTTTTAGGCTGTGCACAGACCTATTTTAGCCAGCAGAGAACTCATGAAGTTATTGACTCAGTAATAAAATCATGGTCCCTTGTGAGCCCTGTGAATGCTCAATCCCATTTGATCATGGAAGCTAAGCAGGATCAGGCCTGATTAGTACTTGGATGGGAGACTGCCTGGGAATACCAGGTGCTGTGGAGAATTAGTGGAAAGACCTGGCAACCTACCCTGTAAAACATCTAACAAGTAAACTCTATGAGAATAGAGTCCCCAAAAGTCAGATTCAGGTACAAAAACAATAGTAATGTCATGATGAATGAAAACCATATATATGGAATATTTCCATAAACTAAATGAAAATATAAATTGTATTAGTTCATTAATAGTAGTAATAATATCACTTATTTTTAATTGAAATATTCTTTCATTTATTAATTTTCTAATCCGCTTAATCCTAATTAGGGTCACGGGGAGGCTGGTGCCAATCTCAGCTGACTCTGGGCAAGGGCGATGTACACCCTGGGCAGCTCGCCAGGCTTTTGAAATATTAAAAACATATTTCATAGGTTCTGTACAGCAGGGACTGGGACATTTCTCAACATAGAAGGACAAATGAATGGAGCAAAATACCATCAGATTATTGAGTAATCCTCATCACTTTGCCATAGAGTTGTAATTGAGAAGAAGATTTACCTTTCACCATGACAATGACCCAAAGCACATAGCAAAGTTGACCGCACAGTGGCTGAAGGAGAAAAAGGTGAATGCCCTTTTGGTGACCTAGTCAGATCCCAGACTAAAACCCTCTTGAAAGTCTGTGGAATGACTTGCAGATTGCAGTCTATCAACAGTCACCATCCAATTTGACTGCATGAACAATTCTGTAAAGAAGAGTGGGCAAATATTGTGCAGTCCAGATGTACAAAGTTGGTAGAGAAGTATCTCAACAGACTCATGGCTTTAATCAAATCAAAAGATGGTTCCACAAAGTACCGACACAACAGGATGATCTTCTAACCATCTCATTTACTCTGGATTTTTTTCTGACTCTTTCTATTATATCTTTCAATTGACTGTTATAAGTTGCATTCAGTAAATACAGCTGGAAAAATAATTTTGTGCACAACTTTATTTCAGGCTGCAGAGCAATGAACTGTGAATATTCTGAAGAGGGTGCTTCTTTTCTATACCCATTTTATCTCCGTTTTCTGTGCCATTCAGACTCCTGAAGTCTGCCATTGCTTACCTTCTTATCTTTTATTAGTGTTCATGGCAAACTTTTAGGAAACTCTTAAATCAAATTCCTTATCAGCCACAAGACAGATAGTAGATACTAATAAATAGATGCAAAGACAGTACACCCTTTATCAATTCTATGTTTTTATTTGTCAGCATATTTATTATGGTCCTCCCAATCTTCTATTAAAAAACAAACCAAAAAAAAAGCTCAGATGAAAAACTCAGATGTAGAAAAATAATCACAACAAATTTCGATAAGTAGTAATTTAATTTTCCAAAATATAAACCAACATTCAGAAACCAAGTGGGAAAAATACATCTGAGACAGGTGTTACTAAGGAAGTGCACATAATTAGTTAATCATTAAGAAGTAATAAAAATCAATTCCGTGGTGTCTCGGGAAAAGTCGCTTCTCTCCAAAAATACTGTGGACCATAACTTAAATTGCAAAGTTATACCTGAACAAACCACAAAGGTTATTCAGTGACATCCTTCGGACTGACAAGACCAAGGTGAAGAGGTTTGGTCATCATGCAGAGCAACATGACTGGTGAAATACAAACACAGAGAAATACTGTAAACAGCTCATGCTGACTGTCAATCACTGTGGTGGAGAAGTGATTATATGGGCTTGTGTGTAGATTATATTGTAATGTCTTTGTAATTTTTTTCAAATTCCCAATATGGAGGAGCGGAACGCACTTCCCCCTCACAGCAAGAAGGTCCTGGGTTCGAGTCCTGGGTTGTGAAGGTTGTTTCTATGTGGAGTTTGCATGCTCTCCCTTTGCTTGCGTGGGTTTCCTCTGGGTACTCCAGTTTCCTCCCGCTGTCCAAAGACAAGCACATTAGGCAAATTGGCTGTTCCAGATTGCACCTCAGTGTGAGCGTGAATGGCTGTGTGTGTTGGCACCGCGATCATCTGGCGAGCTGTTCAAGGTGCACCCCGCCTTCTCCTGGATTTGGCCAGCATACCCATATCCCTAATAAAGGACAATGTGGTTCAGAAAATGACATGCCAAATACCCAGTATCACTTTTGTTAATCTCAGTGATGATCAGTATAAATGATATTAATGGAAACAAGCGCTTGGCAACAGGTATATGTATAGTGCATTGCAAAAGTATTCACACTGCACTGAGAAACCAATTATTATTCATACAACTTAATAAATTTGCTCTAAAATAGATTGTTTTGTATATAGCATGCATGTTAAACTGAATGTTGAGCTAAAATTTAGCTAATCCAATCTACATTTTAGAGAATTTCCCAACAATTAGGAATCATGTTGCATAAGTAATCATGCCTGTTGAGAAAATCATCTTAAGGCAGCTCACACACTCCAGTTTGGTTACTTTACAGTGTTACAAGGGTTATTCTTTTCAAATTATATTATAGGTTTAATATAATTCATCAGGTCTTCTGCAGAACACACATCAGATCTTCTGCAAAGTCACATTGAGTGTCATCTTAGCAACAAGTACAGAAGAGCATGAAGTCCAAAGGTGTTGTCAGAACATCTGCAACAAAGGTCACAGAGAAGCACAAGATAGGAAAAGGTTACAAAGGAACTTGTTTTGATTGAAACTTTTGCAAACCCACTGTACATAGGTCTTAGTTGAAATAGAGGGATGTGATGGAATTTCATAAAAAAAAAATTCTGCTTTTTGTCACTCCACATTATGATTTGGCACTCCATGATCATGATATACTATATTGATCCCACAAGGGAAATTTTGCCTCTGCATTTAACCCATCCAAAGTGAGCACACAACATGCATAAACAGTGAGCACACACTCGGAGCAGTGGGCAGCCACATTGCAGTGTCCAAGGAGCAGTTGGGGGGTTAGGTGTCTTGCTCAAGGGCACTTCAGCCATGAAGGTGGAGGAAGGTGATGTACTGCTCACTCCCCCTAATGCCACATATTTTTTCTGCCAACTTGCCAATGGAACCAGCAAACTTTTGGTCCCAAACCAACTTTGCTAACCATAGAAATAGAGGGATGTGATGGGATTATAGTAAATATTCTTTTTGTTTCGTTTAGGTACTTCATGTTAGTTCCATGTAGTGTTTTGTGTTAGAACATTTTTTATGAGATTTTTCAATAGGGTTATTCTCCAACAACTTAATTAATCATCTGCTGTTTTTTTGTACAGACTTCAACGTATTCCATATGATTGCAGTCGGCTTGAGCAGCTCCATTCTAGGCTGTTTGGTCACACTACTGGTCTATACCTACTGTCAAAGATATCAGCAGCAGTCCCATGATGCAACAGTGATCCATCCCATTTCTGCTGCACCTCTGAACACCAGCATCACCAACCATATCAACAAACTAGACAAGTATGATACAGTGGAAGCCATTAAGGTTAGTATGGCTCAGAGATAACATAATGCTTCATGATCCGATTGTCTGAGTGGAGAACCAAGAATTGATTTAAACAGTGGAAGTGGTACCTCAGAGGATAAGTGAGGGACTATTAATTGGAAATTCAGGAGTTCAAGTCCCCATACTGCCACTTCCACTCTTGAGTAAGACCTTTAATTCTCAGTTGTCCACTTGCATAAATAAGATATGTACTGTATGTTACTTTGATAAGGGTGTTGGCCAAATGTCAAGGCTTTTGATTCTAGTTAATATCCAGGTCATACACCATTTACTTCATTTTTCCAAATTCATGTTTCCTTGTCTCAGAAAAAAACACCTTAGCACTTTCTTCATTTCTTTCTTCATCACCTTCCACCTACAGTTGTGTTCAAAATTATTCAACCCCCAATGCTGTAAAGGGCTTTAGGGACTATAGTATACATTTGGAATTTTATTCAGAATGAAATCCTACAAGGACGTTTTAAAGAACCAAATGCAACTAAAATGACATCAAT
>JAOUQZ010000025.1:6969334-6980758 GCA_028564935.1 Neosilurus hyrtlii
GTGTGTAACATTTTTGTCTGTTCTGTGTTGCTATTGTTGTGAAATGGCCACATCAGTCATATCAGTCTTGCTGCTTGATGCTTCGCTTTTCACTTTCTTTGTTACACCTTTCACAAAGTAAAACAAAGGATATGATCTACGGAGCTTTTTTTCTTTTTTGGCTTGACTGCAATATTAAGCATTTGTTCTGTTTTCTGTGTCTATTTTATTTAGACAGACATTTTTGATCAAATAAATATGGTCAGACTATATTTTTTCTGTAATAATTTCGGCACACCCATCTTCATTTCCATCCAAGATTGTCATAGGTCAAAACACAGGCAGAGGTTAACTCATATCTAAAAACACATCTTGGTCATCCCTCTGACCCATCTCAAAATAGACAGGAACAAAACCTGAGAGATCTGCAAAATTAACCTTAGGACCTTGGAGTACGTAAAGTATAAATTAAACTCAGGAAGTATAAGGACTAGAGTGTCGGGAAACCAAGAAACCAAAGAAATGAGGCATCAAGAGAATTTTGGGAAGCAAAGGACTAGGAGCATTTCAAAAACTAATGAGCCAGGAGGACCAAAAAAAAAACTTGAATGACTAAGAAAACAAAAAAGAAGAAAAGTTGCATCTGTGGTTGTCAGGAAACAATGGAAAATGAATGACTAGTGAACAAAGAAAACCAGGAAAACCACCATCTAAGAAGACTAGGAAAACAAGGGTACTAGGAAAACAAAGAGGTTAACTAGGGTGAATGAGGGACTGGAGAAATGTGGGGATAAGCAAGCATCTAAGAAGACTCAGGAAGTAAGAGACCTACAAGGATTTAAAAAAACAAGATCAATATTAATACTACAGAAGAAAGAGGGCTAATGAAATGAAGACAATAACAAAAAACTTAGGAAGACTAGGAAAACAAATAAAGTATGGTAACTAAGGGAAGCAAAAGAATTAGAAGAATGAAAAAGACTGGATAAACAAAAGAACAACGGGATATAAGCAAAAGGTGTCACAGGAGAACTACAAAATTAGAGAATTATAGTATTATGAAAACTAAGCCTGACTATATAAATGAGAGAAGTGGGAATCAGAGAACTGCACCTACTAGGAAAACAGAACAACTATGATGACTAAACATACTGTGAAATAAAGAAAGGGAAACTAGGATGACTATAAAAACAAATGAACTAAGGGGTAGGGAAACAAGAATCTAGAGGCACTTTCAAGCCAGAGGAACATTCATAGTTCCTATATTTGTTCAAAGAAGTTCCCCACAGGAGTTGCGCCACAGGAATTAGCTATTTTAGTTCTTACAATACCCTTTTTTTTACTTTTTAATTTCTAATTCAGGGTAGGTACTATTCATTCACTCATTCATTCATCTTCTTCCGCTTGTTCCGGGGTCCGGTCACAGGGGCAGCAGCATAAGCAGTGGGGTCCAGACGTCCCTCTCCCCAGCCAATTCTTCCAGCTCTTCCGAAGGGCACTAAGGCATTCCCAGACCCGCCGAGAAACGCAGTCCCTCCAGCGTGTTTTGCGTCGACCCCGGGGTCTCTTTTTGATCTGACATGCCAAAACACCACACCAGGGAGGCCTTCGGGAGGCATTCTATTCAGATATCTGAGCCACCCCAACTGGCTCCTCTCAATGCAGAGGAGAAGCGGTTCTACTCCGAGCTCCTCCCAGATGACAGAACTTCTCATAGAAATGGGTTTGGTATACCATATTCCATGTTCGACCACCGAGGAGCTTTTTAACTACCTTGGCGACCTCACCCCTAGTGATGGGCAGACCCCCTCCTGAACCCCCAGGCTCTTCCTCTTCCACAGAGGGCATGTGGGATTGAGAAGGTCCTCACAGTATTCCTTCCACCTCCCGAAAAGATCCCCAGTCGAGGTGAGCAGCTCCCCACTTTAACTGTAAACAGTGTTTGTGGAGTACTACTTCCCCCTTCTGAGGCGGCAGATGGTGGTCCAGAACCTTTTCGAGGCCAACCAAGTCTTTTTCCAGGCCCTCACTGAATTCCTTCCACATCCGAAATTTTGCATTAGTAACAGCCCGGGCTGCAGCATGTTTGTCCGACGGTACCCGTACTTCAGGGTAGGTACTATCTGAGCACAACTGGAACTGCGAGTGACGTAAGTGTATGGTTATTGGGCCGGTGCAGCACTAGCAACCACCATGATTAAAATCCCAATAACCTGATGTAAACAACAGCTCTTAGGTTAGCTTTTTTCCCCTGGCAGTTAAAAAAAAGAAAAAAAGCATGGACAAATGGACACACAATGAAATGCAGGCTTTACTAGGCTTATAAGCTACAGAAGAAATACAAAGAAATTTTGATGGATCTAAATGAGACTTTAAAATCTTCACCAGAATGTCCTCTATTAGCAGTTTTCAGTTATTAACTGTACTTCTTGTTCTTTTATTTGCATTATTCACATATCTTAATTTGAAACTGTGTTACTGTAATGAAACAGATGACATGCAGCAAACACACAGCTCCGATCACGGTGTCCTCGATTCCATTGCTGTTGTTGTTGTCTGATGTATGTCATGCATAAGTGATATCGCTATATCAGTCGCGAACTGGCTTACATCACTTTAACATTTCTACAGGCGGAGTGAATGAAAACAGAAAAAAAAGCAAGTGGTGGTTTTATACTATACTATACTTTACTACACTACACTACACTATACCATACTATACTATATTATACTATACTATACTGTACCATCTTCATATACTATGGAACTAGAGTATAAAGACCAAGAAAATCATGAAAATATCAGAATTAGAACACTACATGAACTAGGGAAGCTGGAAAATCAGAAACACTAGAAAAACAAAGCAACAAGAAGGAAAAGGGATAGATATACACAGCCCAGTCAAAAAAAAGGTTTTGCACTATAATATTTTGTTTTATTGCCTTTAGTCTTAATTACAGCATGTAATCACCCCGGCAGTGTTGCTTCAGCTGGTCAGGTCGAATTTCTGCAACATTATGTGGAAATAAAATGACCAGCTGATGACCTGAATGACCTGAATCATTATGCTGAATGACCAGGTTGTTTCATAAATTTGACTTTTTCTTCTCTGGTGGCATGAATATAAATTTGGGGCTTAAAATAGTGAGCGAGTGGTTCAGGGAGCATGAATCATAATTTTCACACATGAACTGGCACCACAGAGTTGAAACCCTAACTCAGGGGTATCTAACCCTATTTCTGGAGCGCTAATTTTATGCAGGTTTATTTCCAACCAAAATTTAACACACCTTTTTTAGCTAATCAGAAACTTTTTAAAGCAGAATGAAAGGAAAGTCTTCCAAACTATATATATGTATATTCATAGGAATTTAGGAAGTTTTTACTTACATTTTGCTACAATCTGCTAAAAGGGGTACGAAAGTTTGCATAAGCCTGTTTGAAAAGGCTGCCATCTGTAGTTCGCTTCACTTATGTGGGAGTGCGGAGTAGTGAGAATAGGACATGGGCGATTTTATATTCCTCAGTCCATATAATGCATAATACTTCCACATTTAACGTTTCTTTTACATCTGACTCGTCACAATTTTCCCTGTACAGTGGCAGCACCACCCCCACCCAATCCCCCCCCCCAACACCCCTCCTGCCCACCCCTCCTTCATGAGGATTTACTGCACTTTTTTTTCATGAAGAAGGTTTTATTAAGCATAGTGTGTTTTAATAGTTACAGACATTATCTTTGCAGTTAATGGTTGAATGTCCTGTCATCAGTGCAAGATGTCAGTAAAAAATTAATTCAGCTCTGGATGGAAATAAATGTTGTAATGTTGTTTAAATTTGGAGAAACAATGCCATGTCAATTCTGCAAAATATTAGAATGCACAACTTTTTTGGCTGGGCAGTATATTATTGAAGTATTAGTAAACTGGGGAAATTAAGGAACTGGGGAACTGAGTTGAAATTATAAAATACATGACAGATTAACTACAAACATTTGTACACTAATTCATGAGACATACAGTAAATGAACAGGTTGAAATACTAATTATGTAATGGGTAGCTTGGGAATGAGGAAAAACAGGAAGCAAACTCATCTAGCAGATGTTAGGGTCCAAATCACCAGTAATATTTAATTGGTTCCCCAATTCTGTGGTTCATCTGGTTCCCTCATTTCCTCAGCCCCCTAGTTTCACACACACCCTCCAAGCTGTCACAGAGTCTTATTGGAAATGCTTCTTTATGGTTGAGGAATCTCAAAATGGGCAAAAACATAGTAAGAATGTAAACAAGTAACATCAGTAGAATTACGGTAGTTTATCTCTGCAAAAAAAGTGCTGTCTACCTAGGCAACATGTCTGTAGAGGTAGTGATTTGGACGTGTATTGGAGAAACTGTTTGCATAATGCATGATTAATTAGGGACACTTACCACCAGTAGCCTATTCACCTTTCACCAGTGTATTTAATTTATTTTTCTTTTATTTACCATTTACCACAGTATATTGTATTTTTTATTAGTATTTGCTTGTAGTGGTATTTGAGAATTCATTCCTTATTTTTTGTGTCTTTTAATCTATAAATAATAACTTGTGTAAAGACTTGCTCAATACTCTTCTCTCTCATTCACAGGCTTTCAACAAGAACAACTTGATCCTGGAGGAAAGAAATAAATACTTTAACCCCCAATTAGCTGGAAAAACCTACACCAATGCCTATTTCACGGACGTCAACACCTACGATGACTATTAATCACAGTGTTTTATGACCAGCACTGCTTCATTTGCAATTCCACCACCGTAAACAATTCATGGAGCTTGTTTTTCCCCCCTTCCTCATAGCTTGCATTGCTATATGATGTTTTTATGTGGTACCATTTTAACATCATACATCAGTAAACTCCCATCAAACCATCTTCAACTCTAACAAGGACATTGTGCTCTTCTGGTGTGTGGACATTCCTGCGCAAACTCTACTCTAAACAACAGAAGAATGTCTCCAGTGTGCAGAACTGTTAAAAACTTGGAGAGGGGATCTGATTCCTCTAGAAATGTTCTAGGAAAGACATTTGGGCTAGGGGTTGGAGCTTTTTGCATGATTTTCATCTTTTTATTTCATTCGTTTGCACTGCATGGTTGATCATGCTCCAGCAGACCAGGTTATGTCTTCAATGACCAGATTGACCCTTGACAGCTTTGTCTGCTGTGCTGAATCAGCAGCGACCCCGTGCCTCCCACATTGGTGCCCAGAATACTGTATTTGCCTACCTGAAAAAAAGAAAGAAAACGAGTGTAGATACATTGGTGTCTGGCAAATATGTTAATCCATTCAAGCTAATACCAGTGATGGGAATATCTGTGGGTTTATTTTATTATTATCTTGTCTTGTACAGTACATTCATCATAAATTGTACATCTGTGTAGCTTTTGTAGAACAAACTCTTATAATGTTTGTTGTTTAGTCCCACTGTAATTCATTAACTTTAAAAAGAGAATTTAACAACAAACACACTAATACTTTTTATAACCGTAATCCTTTGCTAATTTGAATACTAAAGTCATATTTATGTTCAGATGTTTAGAACAAGATATCATCAACTGAATCATTTGATCATGATTTCTAAAGAGACAATAATATTTTTCTCCATCATCTAAAAGGTAACAACATTTCTCCATGGCCATATATAACCATATTGGTGCTGTATTTTCCAGACTATAAGATGCATATTTTTTTTCTTTGTTTATGCCCTGTATTCAGTAATTTCTTACACTGCATGTTAGAAAAGTTTGCATTTTTTCCCCTATTTTTTTTTCTTATTGTCATGTGCCTTTTATTTGTGTATATTAAAAGCCCATCTACAGTAGTTCTTACAGTAGACTAAACTGTTGTTTGGGTAACAATCCTTGTCATTGATTTGTCTCTTGATATGTAAGAAAAACAAAACTCAAGAACTAAACACTAATGTGTGAGTCACACTTATTTCTCATGAAGGTTTTTGAAAAAAATACTTTTTTTTTCACATAAGCTGAGTGAATTTTGATGAGTATGTACACTCTGGAGTGACTTATAATCTGGAAAATATGGTAATGCAGTAATCAGTACTGTGATATCTCATCTGTTCAATTTCTACTAATTGTTTTGGGGGTTTTTTACATGCAAAAGTTTTGTTCACTTGTTTTAATGTGCATAAATTAAAACAGCTTCATACAGATGAGTGTTTTGGTTGACTCAGTGTTTCAGTTTTCCGCATCGAGGCTCCAGGCTATGATGGATGGTGTTTCTTACAAAGTTGGGATGCGTGAAGGATACTTCGCGGTGACGTCGATCCTGTTTTGTTTGACATCATTATGCACAGGAGCACTGTTCTCCGTCAACCTTCAACCTGATGGGCTGATGTGTTTAGAGGGTAATCGAGTGTGCGCAATTAATCAACTCCCACAGCATGTGAGTAGCACTGGAGTGCTGATATGGCTGATTCCAGTGCAGCTTCAACAGGCAATGGAATCGATCAGTGTTTACCTTGAGCTGACGTTTGCTGGAGCTAAAATTACTGTCGCCGTTTCTCAGAGTCTTAGTGTATGTGGGAAAATGTTAATGTCAGTTATGTGCTATGTAGAGGGATGTGTGTTCTGCTCCATTTACACCAATGTGACAATAACTAAACATTCTCCTGGGGACTAGTGTACACCCTGAAGCTGACCTTCTTTCTAGGAATAATTAATAGCCTGTTGATACAAGAGGATATGACTTGTATGACTTTGTAAGGTCATTAAAGGTCAAAGAATGTTAGCATATACCTATATTCTAAAAGGTTTGATCCAGGGTATGTGTCCACTGGGTATGTCTATAATCAGGTATCCAATATATCAAGGATATATCAATACAACATTCACTTATTGATTCATTCCTTAACTTCAGTAACAATGTTATCCTGCTCAGGGTCATGCTGGTTTCAGACCTTCGTGAACACTGGACATGAAGCCGTGACATGATGATAAAGATAATCAGCACTCAAAACCCTCTCATCATAAAAATGTCTTTGATGTATTTGACTTGGAAAATAAATTATTTAGCCAGCAATTTTTTCCCCTGAAATAAAGTTTGTCTCATCTGAGAGGCAGTATGACTTCTAAAATAGGCAATGACCTAAAATAAAATGGGAGCTTTAGTAAGGTTCACTGTGAAATAAGGTTCAATGTCCTATGAAATGAGCAGCCTAGATAGTGGGGCTCCATAGGAGGTGAAATTCGGTGTCCCACTGTCTCGATGTCATGATGTCCTGCCAGTGTGTCACATGACCTACATATTCTGTGACATCATCATGTCATAACCAAATTAGGATCACCTCTTCTTCCTGCCTCAAACACAAGTTTTCTGGGATAGACTCCAGATCACAGAAACGATGCAAATCACACTCACTTTCAATTCCACATTGGGCCACTGTCATGGCTCCTTCTGCAGTGTATGTTTTTACCTGCGAAGCATGCAAGCCCCTCGCAGAACCTGTTCCTCTTCTTATATATTCACACCAAGGGGTTATTTGGAATAGTCAGTTAGCCTAATGTGCATGTCCTTGGATTATGGGGGGGAACCACATCACCCAGGGGAACCTATAAAGCACAGGGAGAACATGGAAAATTCACAAAGAAATGCCCTCACCAATTATGTAGCTTAAATCCAGTACCAACTTGCTCTGAGGTGTGCTTGCTAACCACTTTGCCCCCTAAAAAAGAATATGGAGAGGGGACATTCTTTTCAGTGAAGCTGAGTCATGGGCTCTAGTGTTTGAGATCCTACAAATGAATGTTAATTTGGTATCCTATAGTAAATCACTATATTATCATTATAAAATCAGTATATATATATATATATATATATATATATATATATATATATATAAATGGATAAATACAGCCAAGTCCTCATCCTGAAACAAATCCTTATTTGAAATTAAATTAACTACTGAAATGAACCAAATTGAATCACCTAACCTAAGGGAGAACAAACATGTAATGGCCCATGTTTGTAATAGTCCATATATGTTTATGCATAATATATATTAACATAATAATTTCACATTCACACTATTCACATTGCATTATTCATGTAAACATAGATTGTATTCTAATAGGTCATTATGCATTGTCCTGCTTTCAACATTGCTCAGTTGGTGCATAATATATCCCACTCCTTTAACCCTCAGTTGTATAAATGAGAAAAAATTGTAAGTGACTCTGGGTAGGGGCATTTGACAAATGCTGTAAATGTGTATTTTTATTACACTGAAGCAAACATTCCCTAGATTAAAATTCCATCTGACCTGATATTTTTAACTCATTTTAATGATATATCTATCTATAAATATCTTGTGAAAAATACAGTTGTATACAGTAGTGTGAATGAAATAAATTATTTACTCAGTCACCTTTTTTTCTCTAAATGCCTATATTAAACAGAGAAAACATATTACAAACCATAAGTTTAGTATTATGGTTAAATGTTCTATTGATGGTATTAAATGGTACCACATCATAAAGCAAATTTAGAGACTAAAAATGATTTTAAAACTTGAAAAAAATTATAAATGCTGTGTGTGTGTTACATGTGTAATAGTTAGCCTGACATAATTCTTATTAGTGCATGCTACACGGGAATAGCATGTTGTGATTGGGCCGCTATAAGGAGATTAAAATCACTGGGCCTCATTCACCAACAATTCTTATGAAGAAATTATTTCTTAAAACTGGCTTGTACACTATTTATAAAGATTCTGACATCCACCCATAATTTCCTATCTAGGATTTGTTCTTAGCTACAAACAGAATCTACAAACATGAAAGAGCACACTTAGACACATATCAGCGCTGAAGTGATGTGAAATCGCTACTAAGTCCCCTCTTTTTAAATTATCTACATTTTTTTCAATTCATATATTATGATAGAGACTGAATTTTTTTATTGAACTTTTTAAAAAATCATTATATATTATATATTATAAAGAATCGTGCAAATTAATAGCACTTAATAAAGTATTAATTATGTTCATTGAACACCATGGCTTATTTAATAATTCATAATTCTATTTACAGGGAGATCATTGACCATTTTTTAAGGCTGGCACAAATAATGGCACTTTTAGAAAAATTAATTCCAGCTTGTGCACTTAGGAGAAAGTTTGCTGAAGCTCACATGGATTTATTCACAGCGACCCTCTTATAAGACGCTTTCGGCTACCAAGAACTTTTTTTATGGAAAAAAAGCTGTGCAGCACACTGAGTTGATACTGTGCGCCCATACACCATACTCCAACCAGGTACCACCAGATGTTCAGGTACTTTTTGCTCTGTGCTTTTTGGCAATGGGGACATTTCAGAGGTCGCTCGGAGACCGGGTGGCATCTATCAGTGCCCTCCGCGTGAGTCCTGGAGAGTATGAATCGACTGGCTAGACAGTATATTAAATTCTCCTATTCTGAACATAAACAGTTTCGAATCAAGAGATGATTTTGTTCTGTTGCTGCATTACTAGATCGGGGATACAAGCTGGATGTGTTTGGATACAGTATTTCAATTTAATTCAGTATATATTTAATAAACTAAACCTATAGGCACCAGCCTCTTTCGACCGTGGTAGCATTAAGCAGTTCAGCAAATGAGTGAGTGAGTATATTTAATGCACTATATTAAAAAATACTGCCAATGGTAAGCTGCTTTACACATAATCAAGGTAGGTATAGAAATGCAGTTGCAATTGACAGCAAGCAAATCCAACATTTAAGAACACGTTACAAATCCGACATATACAGACATTTCATAAGAATTTTCTTTAGAACAAATTTGAGAAAAAAAAAAATTTAACAAAATAATTAGCCTGAATCAAAACAACAAACACAGTTTGTCACTCAAGCAGGCAGCAGCATCATTTTAATGCTTCAAAAGATGAAAGCAAACCATAAGCTTGTTTGTTTTTCTTGCATTTATATGGATGATACACTCAAATTCTGAATTTGTGTGCACACACACACACCTTTACGGTTTTCTTATGTGTTTGTGCAGTACTTAGGCTATTACTTCTAAATGAGTATACTCAAAATACTCCGTTAGCTCCACAGTACAATAAGCTCAGCTCAAAGCACACAGCTCACCTTTCTAGTCTCTGTTAGGTTTAAAATATGTAAATATAAGCTAAAAATCAATTTTTTTTAGTTTGCTTTTTTCCCCTTATCTTTCCACTTATATTAACAAAACTCTGAAAGGCATTTAGAGACACCGTTACATAGCTTTTAGTCTCTGCACCTGTTCACACCTGGGCAATAAAAATATATACTGAATTAAAGCATTATTATTATATTAATTTGGGTGAGCTTTTTTTGCTTAGATTTCTATGTAATATAAAGCAATCATGCCCCTCAGGCTTGGTGTATATCGCTGAATGAAATAGGCCCCTCAACATTCTGTTTCAGGGCACGCTCACCTTGCCTTTAGTGAATAATTATTAATTATGCCATTGATGAGACCTTGTGACATAATGCATCGCTCAACAATAACAGGTTAATCATCAAGCTATTAATAGACACTATATTATACCCTTCCCATCTATCATCTATATTAGCAGACAGTGCTTTTGACCTGTTCATTTCATATACTCTAGTTGAGACATCATGATCCCACCAGCAATGAGAGATATCAAAATTACTGAATATCTACTGTGTGTCCTTGTAATGACAGTATAATCCAGTTATGAAGAAAGCAGCTGAGTTGTCATTTTATTACATATGAAAGAAACTTTCACTTTATCGACCTCTCTCTCTCTCTCTCTCTCTCTCTCTCTCTCTCTCTCTCATATATATATATATATATATATATAGGGGTTTTTTTTTTTATTTAACACACCGTATGGAAAACATAAAGACATTTTTTTTAGGACCGGAGGACATCAAATGTTAAAATACATCTTACAGGTTGTGAATACGTCTTTTGGCATTTGTGTTGTATGTACTTACTTTACCTCACCTGTATAATTATCCACTTTAAAATGCAAGGTGCTAAAAATATCAATAAAATAGCAATATATATTTGCTCATGCATGTTTCATGAGTAACCAGACTGTACAGTGCAGAAGGCTGATGTAAAAATGCCCTAAAATGTTAAAAAGGTACTTAAAATATTGATATTCTTAAATTCAAATTCAAATCTAAATTTATTTGTCACATACAAATTATACACCAGCATCCCCGTGACCCTAATTAGGATTAAGCGGTTCAGAAAATGACATGACATGACAAATTATACACAGTACAATATGTAGTGAAATGCTTAGTACGTCTGTCCAGAATGTAAAGAATAATCAAGGAGATCAGGTAACAAGGTAACAAGAGCAAAGGTCAGATAAATATGAAATCTATATAAAAAGCAAAAGGATAGAAATAGGAAAATATATAGAATAAAAT
>JAOUQZ010000025.1:6986041-6999471 GCA_028564935.1 Neosilurus hyrtlii
TATATATTATGCTTTCTGTTGTAGCCCTGCTAAATTCATATGACAAAAAACAAAACAAGGTTAAGCAGTAATGAAAACATAGAATTGAAGGAGGGTGTGCTTTCTTTTACTCCATGACTGTATGCCACAAATAAATTTAAATATAGGAGAGATTATATTTAGAGTATATATTACATAAAGCTTTAAATCTAAAAAGTAAATAAATTATTTATTTATTTGTTTGTTTGTTTGTTTAATTAAAATACATATTCAATTTTTTCAGTGTCAACAGTCATGTAAACTGCAATAAAGCCAACCAAATATCAAATATCATAAATTAAAATAAATAAATAAATTCGCACACTCAAGGGAAACCAGGCTAACAGTAGTATGGAAAGTCTTCATTTTGATGGTGAAGAGCTGAGTGTCTCTGAGCCTCTAATTTACAAGTTGCAAGCACAACATGATGGCTGACACGCTGAACACGATGGCTGATAAGCACCAGATGGTGTAATCACTGTGGCTATGGCAGTGCCTTGGCATCATATTAGTCAGTGATTTCATTGTATGCATGAACATTTTCCTCACAGACATCATGTTCCTTTTCTATCTTCACTAATGAAGGCTTCTCCTCTGTAACATCCCATTCTTATGTTCAGCAACACTGTTACTGATAACATTTTAGGTAAGTATGTACTGCTTTTGTATTGTTCTTAAAACTACAGTAGAAGAGTATATGAAATGTGTAACTGTTGGAAATGCATATGTGGTGCTCTGAATTAACTATCACTTTTGACCAACACCTTATTTGTAGTGTGATATTACTGGCTGTTCAACTGCTAAAAAAAAAAAGAAAGAAAAGAAATAAGTAAAATAAAA
Organism: Neosilurus hyrtlii; assembly: GCA_028564935.1. Taxonomy (NCBI): domain Eukaryota; kingdom Metazoa; phylum Chordata; class Actinopteri; order Siluriformes; family Plotosidae; genus Neosilurus; species Neosilurus hyrtlii. The sequence continues at coordinate 6,986,900 of JAOUQZ010000025.1, forward strand.
AAAATGTAAAAACCCTGAAAAATTGTTCCTTGGAGCATCTTCAGTCTTCTCATCTCAAGTGATGAAAAATGAGGACATGAGCCCACAAATATAGTCAAAGAACCTTCAGTGCGTGTGTGTGTGTGTGTGTGTGTGTGTGTGTGTGTGTGTGTTTCCTAAAATATGTTTTTCTATATATTGTTTTATAACTACTTTAAATGTCAGCTTTTCTCTTTCTTGTGATATCTGTAATAACCTTCTATAAGTCCATCTTCAGTTATTGTTTGCAGCAAAGACAAATTGTCTGTAACATATCTGTAAGAAATAGAACAAACTTTTTTATGGGTTCTACAAAAACTACAAACATATAGATAAGCTCACGAAACAGACACATTCATGTTTACTGATATTTCTTTTGTCTGTTGTTTGTGAGCCTGTGTCACTGAAGCCTCAGTTCCTATTCTTGATTGGCAGGAGTGGCACCTGATGAGGTTTCCTCTTGTAGTCACTTGAAGGTTTTACATACAGCATGTTATGGGATGCTTTTCTACTCATTACAGTTGTCAATAAGTGATTATTTGAGACCATTAGCCTTTTTTCAGCTCAAATATTCCTGATCTCTCTAATTAAGAACTTTTTTTTTCCACTGGATGTTTTTGCTTTTCACACCATATGTGTAAGAAAGTGTAGCTCATGAAAATCCGAGAATATCAATATCAGTTCCTAAAATACTCAAACCACTCCCTTTGATGCCAACAGTCATGCCATTGATCACATTTGTTGCCCATTCTGTTCATTGACCAGGGTGGCATGGTAGCACAGTGGTTAGCACATCTGCCTCACAGCAACAAGGCCTGAGTTCGATTCCTGGGCTTGGACGTTTCTGTGTGGAGTTTACATGTTCTTTCCGTGCTTGCAGGGGTTTTCTCCAGGCACTCTGGTTTCTTCTCACAGTTCAAAAGCATGCACAGTAGGCTTATTGGCTGTTCCAAGTTGCAGCTAGGTGTTAGTGTGAATGGTTGTGTGTGTGTGTGTTGCCCTGCGATGGCTTGCGAGCTGTCCAGAGTGTACCCTGCCCTTGCCCAGAGTCAGCTGAGATGGGCGCCAGCCTCCCTGCAGCCCTATTATGCAGCTCAGAAAATAAATAAATGAATAAATGTTCTTTGACATGAACAATAACTGAACCTGTTCACCTGTATCCATCAATCTGCAGGGGTAATGGTGACACTAAGTGGTTCATATTAGTATTAGGAGTATTTCTTATTATCTTGCAATTATTCAATTTCATAAATTAGTAACATGCACATGACATTAATCAACCACTGAACACCATTTAAACAGGTGAACTAATATGTGGGCAGTGGTGGCCTGGTGGTAGGGTGCTGGATTACTGATTCCAAGGTCAGGGGTTCGAGCCCCACTTTCAGTGGGATGTCACTGCTGTCCCCCCAGTGCAGCTAACTGGGTTATCATAGGCTGGCCATGTCTCTCACTGTCTATGGTGAGAGGCATGTAAAAGAACCATTGCTGATTTTCATCAAGAGAAGGCTGCATAGCCATCAGTGTGTTTCTGCCCTGCAATGGCCTGGCGAGCTGTCCAGGGTGTACCCAAAGTCAGCTGAGGTGGGTGCCAGCCACCCCGCAACACTAATTAGGATTAAGCGGTTCAGAATGATGATGATGATGCGCTAATATGTGAGCAATTGTCTTATGCCAATCCTAATGCACAGGATGAATATTAAAGTCTACACTTTCAAACTCTAGGCAAAACCATATAGATACATGAAATCATAGTTATTCCATACATATGACAGAACAGATTAAGCAATATAGTCTCACAGTGTAAAATTAACCTCCATAAATAACGGATAAAAAACACCAAATTATATGAGTTTGAAATGGACATCTATTTGCATGCTATTTGACTGGATTGAGCTTTATTTAATTTATATTTAACATAAGAAAATAAATATTTTTTCGTAAGTTTGGTAGTACAGCAGCACCAAAGTTTATTATAAAGTTGGGTATTGCAGACATTTCTGGTACCAAATGCATGTCTGTACCTGTTATGGTTCTTGAAATACATCACCCTGGTAAGCAAAAAAAAAAAGTAAAACAAAAAAAATTGTACCATTCATTGTTGTTGAGTGAATTTTGTGGTTTATTTTGAGTATTTTTTCATTACGGTTATAACATAAGATTCTAAAACCAAGATGGCATCCAAGATGGCTGCCATTAACTTGAAGTAATCGTATCTAAGCAACAATATAAAATGAATTTTTGGTGTGCACATATACATCCTAATGTATGACAGATCCAGCACTGATGCTACCATGGATGTGGCCAGGCTTGACATGTTTGCCGAAAGCTGAGGCGTTATGAGTCAATTCCACCAACCACAGCAGCTCTACTCCAACACACCAGGCATGCTGCCTACCAGGCTGGTTGTGTTTGGGTGCAGGTGACCCAGTGTCAGCCAGACGCAGAGGACCCTGCAGACTGGGGATGGCAGAAGGTTGGTGAGGAATGGCAGGTTTTCTGGACAGCCAACTCTCCAATAGCCAAGACTTTCAACAGCTCATCAAATGTGGCTGTATATCTGGCTGCTCTGGCAGGTGCAAATGTGAGGTGTAACTCTACACTCTTGTAGTCTTATTTTTGGAGGGAATGAACTATTCTAAAACGGTTTCATTTGTGTCATTAATACATAGGATCTTCTTTCACACGGAGTATTTACAGTATGAGACTGGATTACAACTGCAAGGCATTTTTTTGTGTGTAAATTTACATGTTAAAAGGAGTCGGATAGCCTTTTCGGTTACAGGAGCGGGTATATAAAATTCTCTGACTCAAATAAAGTTCATTTGGCATGTCAAATCCCCAAAACTATAACAGATACAGACCAAAGTGCACACAATACCCACATTTATATCCAGCTTCAATACATTTGTAAAGCAGAAAATCTGCATTTTCAAACTCAAGGCTGATAAACAAATTTTTTGCCATCACACGTAGGTACCTTCAGGGGTATGTACCTACTGTATCTCAAGAACTATAATAGCTGCAGATATGCTTTTGGTAACAAAATGCCCACAATAGCCATATTTATATTCAACTTTAATGTAAAAGTCTCTATGGCTCATAAAAGGGGTTTGAAAATATGTGGTATCTCAAGAATTGTAGTAGATACAGGCATGCACTTGGTACCGAAATATCCACAATACCCAATTTTATATTAAACTTTCTCACATTTATGGGGTTTAAAACCAATACATTTCAAGGTATAAAGCCAGTGGTATTTTTGAAAATAGTGGGATTTGAAGAACGTGTGCACCAAATTTCATTCTTGTATCACAATCTGAAGATTCTTTCACTTATCTGCTCCACTATGACTGCCCAGGACTGCCCAGGACAAGCACACATGTTATAAGATCAGCATTCATTATCTATAAGATAATGTTCACTAACCTTTTTTTTTAGCTAAACTATAATTTATTGAATGTTTCATTGCTCACAAACATCCTGTGCATGCACTGTACATCCTTCTGTACAGGATAAGTAGGGTCATTTCAGCATAATTTTTCACTGGTGATAGGGTGTACCCATCTCCTGGAAACAATGCATAAGTATTCAATGATTGCAACATAGTGCATGCATTTGAGGTTAAAGGTGCAGTTGGTTATGTTTTAGGTGTATACACAAACTTTTATATTGTTTAAAATGGTCAACCCCTCCCCTACCCCTTCCAAAGCCATACCTCTCCCACATGAATGAGCACACAGTAGCTAAGGCTCAAAATATAACATAACAGAGCAGAGAGAGGACCTGCTCCTTATTCTTAAACTATGCATCATTCAGAAGTAAGGAAATGCACATGTTTGATTACTAGTGCACATGTTTGATTACACAAACTTATTCGCCGGCCAAGCCACCCGTGGATCAAGATTTGTAAATTTTAAATTTCTTTGATATTTTTAATAATGCTTTTAAGCATTTTCTAATAAATGCTTCCTCTTTTTAGGATATTATTGAGTACAATCCTCCACACGCAAACAATAGAAACATTTTTAACAGACAATTGAGAACAAGCTTACCCTAGACCTTTTAAATTCTGTAGCAAATGTCTGACATGATTTTGTTCTGTTTTAGTATAATTCAATGTCACATCATTTGTTTGCATTATTGATTGCTTTCCAGAAGATGGTGTGCTGACATGGACTGTTTTAATTGAAAGACAAAAAACACCTTAATTTTCAGGCAGTGACAATCAAATGCCTGTGAGCCCTCAGTGAGTTCAAAAAAGGATGCTGCTTTTCATTGCAGTCATCAGTCAGTGGCAAATGCCAGCTGGGTTTTCTCATCAGTCTCAATGTCATTTCATAGAGGGGCCAAATTTGAAATTAATTAATGAGCAAGCTGTCTTAACTCTGGGCTCTGAACATGAGTTTGGCTCACAACGAAGATGACCTTTCCATATGATAGCTGACATATACACAGATCAGCCATAATATTATGACCACGAAAGTGAATAACACAGTGATTTACACCATTTGGCAAACACATTTATCCAGAGCGACTGAACAGCTGAGGCTTAAAGGCCTTGATGAAGGGCCGAACAATAATGGTACTGGAGCATGAACCCCCAACTTTCTGAATAGTAGCCCAGAGCTTTAACCACTGAGCCATCACTTTCATCCATTAGCTTATTACATCATCTGCCAAGGAGTGGGATGAATGCATTTTTCAGTATATACACTATACACTTTTGACCAGGCAAAGGATGACCAACATGAAACAATCGCAATGATTTCTTTGTTCATGGCTCCAAAACAGTGTTTGAAAGAGGTTTAAAAATGTCTGCTGACATGGTCTTGTGACCAAAGATAGAGTAGAAAATCTTGAGGAGTTGAGGTATCAGAGGTCATACATTATTTATACAATGTGTTCTCTAGTCATTTTCTCTGTTATTTCTTTTAATTCTGATGACATTTACCAAGAGCACATGCTGATGTCATTCTGTATAATATTTCCAAAATTTCTATAATAACTTGCATCCTAGACTACTTCTTAGGTATTTTTATCACATAGTCGGTATACTGTACCTTCCTAAGTACCATTGTACAGTCTACAATATACATGCCATACCAAAGCTCGTTTGATCCGTGTCACACTGAGTGATCTGTAACAATTTTATAGGATCGTTGAAATCGCAGTCTGTAGAAAGCTTAGGGCAGAAATTGATCGATCACTTCTTAAAGTTGATATGTTGAAAGCAGGGAAAATGAGCAAGCATAAGGATCTAAGTTACTTTGACAAGGGCCACACTGTAATGACTAAATAACTTGTTCTATTCATCTCCAAAACGCAGCTTTTGTGGGGTGTTCTTGGTATGCATTGGTATGCACCTACTAATGATGATCTGAGATGGACAAGAAAGAGTGTCAAGGGTGCCACAGTGATGCACGTGGAGAGCAAAAACTAGAACCTCTGGTATGAACCCAAAGATGAGCTACTGTAACACAAACTGCTGAACCTATAAATGCTGGCTATGATAGGAGTCAGAATACAATGCATTACAGCTTGTTCCATATGAGGCTGCCTCACATCAAAACCAATCAGGTGGTGTTAATGTTATGACTGATCGGTCTATACTCGAGACTTTTGTTTGATTGCTTTTTATAATGATGTATTAGTAGTGAAAATCCGTAAACGTTCCGTATCAGCTTTTATCTGTGTTTTGGGCAGTTGGTAGCAGGTTAGACCAAACTGTATTTTTTTTTTTTTTTAGCAGGGATAACTAAATGAATGTGCAGGTGTATAGTAGTTCCTACTGAAGTGGACAGTGAGTGTTTTATGAATAAAATAATGCTGAAGAAATGATCTGAGATAACTTTGGACTGTGCTAGTGTGAAGTTCATTCATTCATTCATCTTCTTCCTCTTGTTCCTGGGTCGGGTCGCAGGGGCAGCAGCCTAAGCAGTGAGGTCCAGACATTCCTCTACCCAGCCACTTCTTCAAGCTCTTCCAGGAAAACGCAAGAGAAGTAGTCCCTCCAGCGTGTTCTGGGTTGACCCCAGGGTCTCTTCCCAGGTGGATATGCCCAAAACACCACACCAGGCAGGATTTCGAGAGGCATTCTAATCAGATGCCCGAGCCACCTCTACTGGCTCCTCTCAACGCTGAGGAGCAGCGGTTCTACTCCAAGCTCCTCCCGGATGAATGAACTTCTCAGTGCATCTCTAAGGGAGAGCCCTGCCACCCTGGGAAGGAAGCTCATTTCAGCTGCTTGTATTCATGATCTTATTCTTTCGGTCACTACCCAAAGCTCGTGACCATAGGTGACGGTAGGAGCATAAATCAACTGGTAAATTGAGAGCTTAGCCTTCTGGCTCAGCTCCCTCTTCACCATGACAGACTGGTAGAAGCTCCGCTTTACAGCAGAGGCTGCACCGATCCACCTGTCGATCTCCCGCTCCATCCTTCCCTCACTTGTGAACAAGACCCCGAGATACTTGAACTTTTCCACTTGGGGCAGGATCTCATTCCAGATCCTGACTGAGCATTTCACCCTTCTCTGGCTGAGAACCATGGCCTTGGACTTGAAGGTGCTGATTCTCATCCATCACACTCAGCTGCGAATCACTCCAGCGAGAGCTAGAGGTCCCATCTCGATGAAGCCAAAAGGACCAAAAAAGCAAAAAGCACAGATGAGATCCTATGGCCACCAAATCAGAACCCCTCAACACCGAAATCTTATAAACAGAACCGGTGACAAAGGGCGGCCTTGGCAGAGTCCAACCCCCACTGGAAACAAATTCAAACTAGTGTGAAGTGTTTTTTTATATTCAATTAGAATGTCATTATTAACTCTAAAGTGTGTACTGAATTGGGCTGTTCTGAGTGGATCATACAGTATTATGTTATAGACCCTGAATAACCCCTACTGAATAGACACAAAAGCGATTCTCAGATATCTTGTGAATTATCAAAATAAATATTGAAGTTTCCAAAAATGGAATTTTCATTATCTATAGAAGCAAACAAGTTTGGGATATCTGTAAATTCATGTAGAAATTTAGAATATGACACTGGGTGTCACCAAATACTAATTAGAGAGACTTTAAATTTGAATTCATATCTCTGCATAGCTGCATAGAATATTGTTATAAATAATCATAATATCTGCAGGCTAATGTAGTGATTAGCACGCCAGCCTCTCAACAAGAATGTCCTAGATTTGAGTCCTGGGCTCAGTAATGGTGTTTCTGTGTGGAGTTTACATGTTCTCCCCGTGCTTGCCTGGGTTTCCTTTGGGTACTCCAGTTTCCTGCCACAGTTCAAAAGCATGCACAGTAGGCTAATTGGCTGTTCCAAATCGCCCCTAAGTGTGAGTGTGAATGGTTGTTTGTGTGTGTGTGTGTGTGTGTGTGTGTGTGTGTGTGTGTGTGTGTGTGTGTGTGTGTTGGCCCTGCTATTGACTGGAGAGCTGTTCAGGGTGTACCCCATCTTCAGCCAGAGTTGTCTGGGATGAGCTCCAGCATTGTAACGACTCTAGCAGGATCAAATGATTTGGCAAAAGAATGAATGAATCAATGAATTTTTGCTGTGTATTCTGTACAATTTGTCACATCTGCCAGCTCACTGTGCAATCTCATCTGCGGTGCGCTTTGCCTTGCAGCCCGAGTGGCAGCTTCTGGGTTTGTGCCATGCAGCACATATGAGCTTCATCAGGGCTTTTATAATGCAATGTATATAATTTTGTTTGCATAGATTTGTTGTGCAGGAGTAATGTACTTGTAATTTAGCTTGCTTGGATTTCTGTGTATTGACTGGAATGTTTCCTCATTTGTGTTATTCGGTTCTGTTTCCTGGTTATCCTGTTTCTGTGTGTATTTTACCTGTTTGTTTTACTCAGTTGAGTGGAGTTAGCCCTTTTTGCCTGTTGTATGTATGCCTGCCTGTGTCTAACCCTAATTTCTGGATTGTTTGTTTGAAATTTTGATTAATACCTTTAATTCTGCAGTGCATCCAGGCTACCTTCTGCAAAATTAGTTCAATTACCTGTTGGACAACCAGTTAGAAATACAGCAATTGAACTCCTTGAAGCAACTTAAAAATGCTTAACAGAAACCAGTAACAGTGACCAAAAAAGCCATGAATGTCTTTTTAAAAAAATATTTAAAATGTTTCTCGGAAAAATGAAATGGCTCCAAAGGTTTCATTAATTTGCAGGGTTGCAGGGAGACTGGAGCCTATCTCATCTGACTGTGGGTGAAGGCAGGATACACCCAGAACAGCTTGTCTATCTACACATATACACATATACCTACGGGCAATTTTTGAACAGTCATTTAGCCTAATGTGCATGTCTTTGCACATGATATTATCCAGAGGAACCCCAAGCCAACATGGGCAAAACATGCACTTACATACACATCACACCAAAACACCATGGCCAAGCCCAAACCCAGACTCAGACAGTTGACTCAAACCCAGGATCTTCTTGCTGTGAGGTGGATGTTCTGACCACTACATCACTGTGCTGACTGGCTGCAAAAGTAAAAATAATAAAAAAATAAACCAAATGACAATAAAAGAAAATGCATTTTGGATGATGAAAAAAATTATAGTTTAAATTTTCCAAGGTAGTAATTGAAATGTTTGTGATGGTGAGGAGAAACCAGAGAACCTTGAAGAATCCTAATCTGATACAGGGAGAATCTACTAACTGACTGAGCTCTGCAGAGAGAAAGTATTGTGGACCTTAGAGCTGTGTGACAACAATGTAACGCCCTGCTCCAAAATGCTACCGATTTTCAGTTGATGGGAAATTTAATTGTTAGACTTAAGTCATAGGTTTTTTCTTTGTGTGTAATTTATAACACAACTAAAATAAATAGTATATTCTTGACAGACCTGTATCATACAGTACTTTTTTAAACTTCAACTACATACAATACTACCTAGCTAATTCACCAGCTACTCTTTTTAACACTGCATTAAACTGAAAAGAAACTAAATTTTTATAAAGGTCACATCATATGTCTAATTTATAAGAAATAAACTAAAAAATAAGAAGCTAAAGAGCCATCGTGGACTAGCATTTCTGGCCTAAATCACATTAATTACTTTCTTTAGGTTAAACTTAATCTAACATAAAGAATGTAACTGATGTGATTTAGGACAAAAATCTTGTAGATATGATTTTAGAAGCCTCATTATCAATGCCTGATACTTTCAGGGATGGAAAACATCCAAGACTTGTTTAAAACAATATCAGCTACTAGTAATGCTCTCACAGGACACTTTTTGTAATTATGGTACACACTAAAAGCCCTGCTTTCATACATATACAATAGAGTTAGTCTGGAAAAGAAAGAGTTTAGGATCAGTATGTAAATAAATTATTCTGTAACTGTAAATGGAGTAAAGTCGTTTAGATCTCTGCATATATTGTTGAAGCATAGCTCAACACTCCTCAGCTTAACAGTGCCCATTCACTAGTGAATGTGTTTGTCTTCCATTATCAGTTCATTTTGACACAATACAAAGGTTTCCTGGTGAAACCAACCTAGTTTATGGGCTTAGTACCTGTTCTACATCCTGTTGTTGTTTTGGTTATTTGTATGTTTACAATAACAAGAACACGGCCGTGTGGTACAATTTTGCAAATTGTGATAACTTGACAGTCCCACACCATTTCACAGAAAATGGAAAAGTCCAAAATCAAGTGTAAAGAAACAGAAGAAGGTATAAGATTTCAGGGGAAATAAAAATAATGGCAAGGGTAAGTGATATCATCATGCCCAATGCAGGAGTCATTGACACTCACATACTGGAGTATGCAAATGGTTTCAGAAAGACATTGTGGCTGATTCAATTTTATTTTCAAAAGATAACGCTGCATTTCTTGTTTGTTTAATATGCCAGGTAAGTGAATGGACCCCTTTAAGACAAGGAATATGCATTTGAATCCATTCAGGATGTGTAATAAGACACAGCTTTAGCCCAGTACTTAATGGTTTGTGCTAGTGCCTTGGACATTAATACAAATCCTGCTAGACGTTAAGCAAGACTGGGCCTTCAGGAATATGGTGTTGTTAGTGTAGTGTATAACATATCATTCAAGTTATCTGAAGGTTGTTGATTCTCATGTCAGGTGGACTGCATATTTGACTGTAATAAAGGTGCTAGTAATGTTAACAGTTAATATTTCAATTCAATTCAGTTTTAATTGTATAGCGCTTTTTACAATTGACATTATCACAAAGCAGCTTTACATAGTAAAATTAAATTATGGAGGAATCTAAAACTTATTCTACAACCCCTACACATCCCTAACGAGCAAGCCCGCGGTGACAATGGCAAGGAAAAACTCCCTCAGTTGACACAAGAAAGAAACCTTAAGAGGAACCAGGCTCAAGAGGGAAACCCATCCTCATTTGGGTGAAACCATAAAATACAAACCATATAAGAAATTCATACCATATAAGAATTCATTATGGTCCAACAAGTAGTCTGGTTGGTTATACCACAACTGTAAGTCCTAGATAACTGCAGCAAGATATGTTTAACCAAGATATGTTTATATAAGTTTATATCACCAGCAGCGAAAAGTCATCTTTACAGTCACTGAGTGCAGATCTAAGCCCATATGGATCTTCATCAGTAGGAATGAGGGGCTTCCAAGATGGGAACTCCAGCCAGCATCAGCACACCAGGACCGACCACAAGACTCACAGAGCAGAAGGATCAGGAGGATCAGGATCACCGACATCCAAGGCGTAGCATGTATACCTCAGCAAAACACAGAGAGAGAGGAGGAGGGAGGGAGAAAAGAGGTTGTTAGTTATTCTTATAGCAGTGGAATGGTAAAATAAGAGTTTATTAGTGCTGGGTGCAAGCAGGGACTCCAGCATGACTAACTATGGCAGCATAACTAAAAAGAGAGAAACCAGAAGGAAGGCAGGCATGAGGGCACCCAGTAACATTGGGAAATCAGCCATTCCACTGTCAACCATCATATTTCAGTCATATTTGACTGAAAGGTTGTAAAATCCCATGACTACAGGGTTCTAACTGTCACTTTAGGTACTTGATATGTGAAAATGGCCTAGATGGTTAAAAAGCTTTGTATCTAAATCTGCTTATGTAGATCATTCTGCTGAAAGTATCCAAATAAAACCATTGTAAATCATTTCCTGTTGCAGCTGAAAGCAGTTTTAAAAAGGCCATCTAATATGACTGTGTGATGTATTTACTGTATTGTTCCAAATTGAATTATACATATATAGAGTTCATTTGTGGGCCCTTGGGGAAGAGTGTGAAGTGCCTTCCTGTAGATAGGAAAGTGAATCAAAAAGCCATTGGTGCACAAAGCACAATGAAGAAAATAGAAAAGGTATCCCATTTTCAGCCAAGGTTTCGCTGAGCTCATCATCATTGTGCACTGATGCCAGTCATTTACTGCTTCGTTCATAGAAATAATTGCCTCTCTGAAAACCATGAGATCTACCTGTCATGCAAATGTTACAGAGCTGAGCGAAACGGAGCGTTATATAGCCGCTGGCATGTGCATGTCACAATATCAGTTCACTTAGGGTGTCAAAGATCCTTCGTCTTTTCCAGACATGACTTAATGCAGCTGTTTTCATCACCTCGGGCAGTGGAGTATAAAACGTACCAGCTCAGTGTGAAACATAAGGTGACATTTGTGAGTTCAACTGTAAGAACAAATAAGAAAATGTTGTATATTACATATTTAAGAGTATTTTTTAAACAAGATTTGATCATTCTTTGTTGGAATGTGTACTTTTTTATCTTTAGGGATGATAATAGGAGTGTATTGACTCAATATTAGATGTTAATGAATAACCGTTTGCCATGGCACTCAAAGGTGATTTCCATGAATCATTTTGAAATGTGTTGAGACTGTTATTATAGTTGACGAATTAAATTTAATTATTAGATTTGCAGAGCAACACCATGCAACGAAAAGCAAAAAAAAAAGAAATAAATAAAGAATACAAACATTGATGTCAAAGGAATTTTATGTAAGCCTTACAATGGTGTGAAAATGTGTTTGCCCCCTTCCTGCTATATTATATTTTTGCATGTTTGTCACACTTAAATGTTTCAGATCATCAAACAAATTTCAATATTAGTCAAAGACAACACAAGCAAACACGAAATGCAGTTTTTAAATGAAAGATTTAATTATTAAGGGGAAAAAAATTCCAAATTTAAATGGCCCTGAGTGAAAAAGTGATTGCCCCACCAAGAGCCTTAAAAGGCCAAAAGATCTTCAAAATCTAGACATCATGCCAAGATCTAAAGAAATTCATGAACAAATGAGAAAGAAAGTAATTGAGATCCATCAGTCTGAAAAAGGTTATAAAGCCATTTCTAAAGCTTTGGGAATAGAGCGATCCACAGAGAGAGCCATTATCCACAAATGACGAAAACATGGAACAGTAGTGAACCTTCCCAGGAGTAGCTGGCCGACCAAAATTACTCCAAGAGCACAGCAACGACTCATCCAAGAGGTCACAAAAGACCCCACAACAACATCCAAAGAACTGCAGGCCTCACTT